>JBCEWC010019008.1:0-11652 GCA_038996855.1 Solanum aculeatissimum
AGATCATAGTAAACTCAACATTAATTTTTATTTAGATAACAATAAAAATAGTAATTATAATAAAGCAAAAAAAAATTTTTAAAAAAAAACTTAATTTTTTAAATTTTTTTCTTGAATTGAAGTCGGATAAATATTTACTAATTAAAAAAATACTATAAATGCCGTTTATTTATAGTTTGGTCCAAAAATGTCTTTATCGACAATAATTTGGTCCAAAAATTCCCTTATTGTTATTTAATAGGTCAAAAATGCCCTTTTTCAAATAAATTTATTATTTATTTTATTTTTAAACACATGATTTTTCTTATAGTATTTTTTTAATTAGTAAATATTTATCCTACTTCATTTCGAGAAAAAAATAAAAAAATATTTTTTTGCTTTATTATAATTAGTATTTTTATTGTTATCTAAATAAAAATCAATGTTTGGTTTACTATGATCTTATTCATTTAAAGAAGGGTATTTTTTACCCATTTGGTAACAATAAGGACATTGTTTTACCAAAGTATAAATCAAGGGCATTATTTACCTTTTTCCCTTAGTTTAGGACATTTTTTACTCATTTCTGATAGTACAACGACATAAATAGCCTAAAGTATAAACAAAGAACATTTTTTATCCTTTCTGATAGTACAAGGGCATTTTTGACCCTTTTCTTTTTTCAATTCATGCCACACTTTTTTTTAGTTGTTTTGTCAATTTTTATAATTGGAAACATTTAACTTTAAAAATTCCTCTTGTATCCTCAAAAAAAATTATATATAGTCACACATATGTTTAATAAGTGTTTTAGATCACAAATTTCAATTATTTTTTTTAAAACTTTGTATTCAATCAAATAAGATAAGATATTAAATAATTTAGGTTGAGAATACGTAGGGGATCCCTCATTAGAAACAATTGGTCCTTTGAATTTGCATATCACACAAAGAAAAGTTGTTCATGAAGTTAATATCTCGAATTGGAGTCACGTATGTAGTGTAGTGGCGTTTAATTGTCTATAACATAAACTTTTTTATTTTATTTTATAATAAAATATACAAATAGTCTATAACATAAACAGTTTCCTTCGAGGAGAAATAATCTTATATACATGTTATGTTATGTTACAACTATATCAGTTATTACTCTTATGGTTGTATATTCTATTCATTTTCTTTACTATTAATCACTAAACACCATTATAGTCCATATCTACCTTTTACCCTTTACTATTACTAGAATATCATAATGAAACACCAAATAATAAGTTAGAAGATGATTAAAATCATAACAAAAATGTCATTTCTAGATATAATATCTTATTTCATTCTAAGACTTAAAGAGGACCATCATTTTCCCATTTCATAATCACAATTCACATAGATATATCTAGCTATGGTCCAGCCTATTCTGAAATTTTTTTATCTCTAATTATGCCACGTTCTTCCTAACGATGAATTTGATAACTACTGGTATAGCTCGATAGGTAATTAGTCGTACAACTTTAGGAGTAATATAATTCAAAATGGTCCACCAGAATGAAACCTTTTTTCTCTTTAGTCTAACTAACCATTAGTATCTGTTGTCCTTTAAAAATAAAAATACCAAAATTAATTGTTTCATTAAGTTATTTCTTTCATCTCACAGTCTTTCTGCCTTTTTCTGGAATATATCAAATTTGGTAAAATGGCATGTAAAGAATACCAAATTGATACGAATGACCAAATGAGTTTTTTTCTCTTTTTTCTCAGTAAGAGTTACATGATTACCTTACTGAAAGGAGATAGCACCCATACTGTTTCGTTCGGTCACAAATACTATTTGAACTTCAATTACAATCTTTTCTTTTCTTTCCTATTATTACTTAAAATAATTATTTTTTTAAAATTTTTTGAGAGTCAATTAATTAATCTTTGAAGCTAAATTAAATTAAGTCACTATTAAATTAAAATTTAGGGCCTCATAAACTATACTAAAAAATATAATTTTCTCATATTAATATAATTTTTAAAATATATTTTTAAGATATAGGCAAAGTGTATAAGATTTAACACTTAAAAAATGAAATATAACAAGTATATTTTTTGGGATGAAACAAGTATAAAAAAATAGACTTTTAAAATTCTAAAGGATATTATTGTTGAAAAGAAACATTAGGTAATAGAAATAATAACTCGTTTATATCCTTGATTTATCTTTGCATATAAATTTTTTGGGTCATTAACATTTGATGTTTGAATTAAATGATGCAAATTATGCTTTCCCATTTTTTTTTCTCTTACAAAAATTTTACTCATTTATCCAAATAAGCAATTATTATGTCAAATACAAAGGTTACAGTGCATCAAACATTGTAACTTGTATATCTTTCTTATTATTTTAATTAGTGTCACAAGTAAACTAAAGATGTGAGATTTTATTTTGATATATATAAAGTTATCAAATTAAATAATTAAATTTTATTATTCTAACTCTCTATATTTTTTTATTTCTACTTCATATGTATATATTTTTAAAAGAACATATATATATATTTAGATTTTTCTTGCCTATGGTATTTAAAAGAATATTGAAATAGAAGAACATTAAAAAGTAATTAACAATTTTGCATAGTACATATACGAGAGGGATCATAAGTAAGTTTTCTTCTTTAAAAAAAAAAATAATTAAGACCTAATATTAAAACTTGGCTTTAGACCACCAAATTTATTAAGTCGCCCCTAGTACTATCTATTAACTTTTACTTGAAATAGACAATTTAATTTTTTTAAAAGTTGATTGAGGAGTACATTAACTAAAATAATAGTTTTTGCTCAAAAAATGTCTAATTGTATTCTTAATTATATGAACTACAAAAACAAAACTTTGAACTGATTTATTAAATTTGATTCCACTTACTTGATCAGATATTTGGAGATTATAAGTTGGTTCTTTTGCATGTGTGTCTTCTTAGATGCATGGTCCAACTAAGTGTTCGATTAATTTCAGTAATTGGTCGAACGTTGGGCATGCCTTAAAATTAGACGATACTACCTATGAAGTGCCATCAGAACCCTGTGATGCTTCTTTACACAAGTTTTGGTATTCCAACCTAATCTAACTTATTTATTATAATCGTGGCACAGTTCAAAAAATAAAAATCATGAAATAGTTCATCTTCTGATAACTTCCTGAAGTCCCATATATTAACTAGCAGAGACTGGAAAAATGAAGGTGAAACTGATGCTCTCAAGTAAAACGTAAATTTACCGAAGCTTAAAATTATAAGTGAAGTTAGTGTTATAAGAACATACATACATATATATAAGTATATAATATATTCTTCTTTGGAAGAAACAATAACATTCTATATTTGATAGATAGCAAAACAAAACCAAATATCAGATTTTAGTTAATTGTAGTATACATAGCTTGATAAAATGATTTTTTTGTTTTTCCACTAGACTGTAAAATCAGGAGACTATGATTGTAGTCACTAGGGAAAAATCATACTTTACTATGTATTCATTGATGTAAATTAAACCCTTCATGCCTTTTCATGTTCGCTGCTAAAACATTTAGAAGGTCCGAGTAGTGAAAACTCATGCCTCCAAACTTATTGTCTGGGATGTTTTGAACAATCGGCTTGGATGATAATTGAGTGGATTCAAAACCATTAACGAAATACTCCAACTTCTCTGGACAACTAGAAACGCCAGCTACTGAAAGTTTGATGTGATGGCCAATAGTGCTCTTCTTCACATCCCCGTTTGCTTGCAATAGCTCAGACTTGAAAGGCATGGGCTTTGGGAAGAACCCGTTTAAGGCCTGTTCCAAAAAGCCCGAATCTGAAGTCATTGACCAAAAAAATTCCATGCCCGGATCGACTAATGGATCTTTTGGGTCAGTTGAACATGATATGTCATAATTGAGCATATTCTTATAAGATGAAGGAGTACCCGTCAAGGTAAAATTAGCCCTTGAAAAACCTGTGCTACGTTCATAAAACATGAGAGAAAGTTGTTCGTCATAAGGGATTTTCAAATAAGTGTTTGAAGAAAGTGACGATTCGGGTGATGAGTTGAGAATTTCATGAAAGTGAAACATGTTCGAAGAATTATTGATCTTCTTTGTTGCCTTTTTGTCAATAAAGTTCCCACCTGATTTTTGTGGAGTTGACTGAAAGAACTGCCTGATTGGTAAGTCCTTAAGACAAAGCTGCTGATTTAGTGCTTTAGTACAAGTGTAAACATTTGGTAAAGGAGTATTTAGAAAGTTACGATGAGGATAAAGAAAGTTAGTTCGTGCTTTAACACCACGCATGGCTCGAGCAGCGCAATCATAGGCACAAGCTGCTTCCTCAGCTGAGTCAAAAGTGCCTAGCCATTTTCTTTCTTTGGATTGAGGGTCTCGAATCTCTGCCGCATATCGGCCCCAAGGACGGCGACGAACACCACGGTATCTTATGGTTCCAGCAGTAGCAGCACTGCCTTCGAGTGATCTTTTGTTGGTGCCACCGCATCTCTTAAATAGGGTGCTAGAAATGGTTGTTTGAAGAGACTTGATGGCATCATCCATTTTAACAAATGATTTCCCTGTGCGTAGTGAATAATAATAAAACAACAGAGTAGCTGACAGGAGTGATGAGATTGAGATAATGAAGTTCTTAGGAAATGTTCGATTGCAGGTGAGGTTGCAACTTGCATACATATATAGTTGGGCCCGTGGAATTTTATTGAACATCTATAGTATTTATAATGAGTCATAAAGTGGTATTGTATTTATTCAGAGAATTTACACGTCACTAATTAAACTGATAGTTAACTCAATACATAAATTCTAAATTCATTCCACTTAATGCTGCACACGGTTTCTTTATCTGGTATTTATATTCACTGCCTAAGAATATAATACTCCCTCCATTTCATTTTAATTGTAATGTTGTGCCAAGTTAATTTGATTAATTTTCAAAGTTAGAAATATTAAATTAATTTAATATTTTGAACTAAAAATTTAGATATTAAAAAACTATATGAAATGTATTATTGATTGCAACTTTTTCATATTAATATAATAAAAAAATATATTTTAAAATATTAATAAAAATTTATATAATTTGACTATAAAAATAGAAAATATTACCACCAAAATGGAATGGAGGGAGTATGCAGCGTACAAATGAAAAGACACAAGTATCCTTGAACCATGACCATAATTTTGGGGACACGTATTTTCTTGATGGGTCTTATTATCTCCTGAACTATTTTTAAAGTTGAAGTGGTGTGATCACTCTCTTCGAAGAAACGAAAAGTCGAAAAATATGATCAAATACTGGATGCATATCCTTTTTAAAATTGCATATTAATTTTACAATTAGCTAATACATATGCTCCCTCGATTCATTTTTACTTGGCTCCTATACTATTTTAGGATATTAAATAATACTTGTCCAGTTTATGAAATCAAGAAATAATTTTACATTTAGTTTCTAATTTACCCTTGTCATTAATTATAATTGTTTTCCTATTACATTTTTCAATACATTGTATTAATTATATTCAAAGGGTGATTTGGTAAAATTATCTCTATCATTTATTGTTTCTTAATCTCTATGTCAAGTCAATAGGGGTCAAGTAGAGTTGGACGGAGGGAGTAATTATTAACGTTTTACCTTATCTATATTTTATTATTTTTCTTTCTTTCTATCGCATTCATTTTCAAATTGATGGAAATATTTTGCAACATAAAACCTCTAAGCCTCTGATTTTTAAAATTGTTTAGAATTGTCATCTAATTTAAAGAAAAAAATTAGAAAAATTATTTTTTGAAAAATGCACATGTAATCTTTTTTTTATTTGCAAAAGCAGCGAGATTCTAGCTTAAGAGTTTTGATTACGCGAGGAGAAGATATTAAACACTCCTCAAAATCTATTCAAAAATATTCATTAAATTTGATTTTAGCAAAAAAGTATTAGTAATATTTATTCATTTTATTTGCTTAAAATTTTGTGATAAGAACCTTCTTATTGCTTTGAAGAAAAAAATGGAATGACCCTCAAGGACATTTTTATAAATTTTTGAAAAATTACTATTTCACTTCTTCCAACGGTTCTTCGAGTCATATTTGGTCTATTTGTATGATTTATTTTAGTATCTCGATGAAAGTTGAGTAATTTGAGAGTTTTTGAGTTTTAAAGGCTTAAGTTGTTTAAAAATAATTATTCATAACTCTCTTTTTAATTTCGAATACAAAAGTATAATTTTTTTTTAAGTTTAATAACTTATGGAAAATATCTGCATTTATTTTATTATATCCTCTTCTTCTTTTTTTTCTATAATATTTAGAATTCATGAATGATTTTAGCTTAATTTTTTCATTCTATGCATCAAATTAAAAATATTAATCAACGTTTGTACTACTCTCAGTTAATTTATCTTATTATATAAGGGTTTATATAAAACAACTTAATATTGCATATATTTTTTCTTCCTGGACCGACTTGTTGTATTACAATGAGGACATATTTGGTAAAATATTTTTCAATATTTTCATGTGTGGTTGACTTAAATATTTTTCAAATCAATTTATTTTCTTTAAATCAAAGAAAAATGACTTTTTTTAAAATAAAACTTGGGCCTTGGGCCCGGTTTTATTCAATCAACAAAACTCCAAACATGGGAAGAAAATTACATAGAATGTCCATCAAATGTAATGGTCTTGATTTTTTATCCTTATGAGAGGTATTACAAAAATGTCATTTTTTCCACTTAAGTTGAATCAAAGACATTTTTATCCCTCTACACCTTAAATATCTTTTAGAAAACTCTCTAGACTCAATTCTCTCTCAATTTTTCTATTTTTCTCTTTCTTTATTTTTTTATTTATTATTTTTTTGCTTTGTTTCTTTGTCTTTTTTTCTTTCTTTTTTTTTTGAACTTCTAATTTTTTCTCTTTTTTTTTTAACTTCTATTTTTTTTTTCTCTTTCTTTTTTTTTTGAACTTCTATTTTTTTCTCTTTCTTTATTTTTTAATTGTTTTTTATTTTTTTCTTTTTTCTTAACTTGTAGTTTTTTCTCCTTCTTTTTTTTTCTTTTTGTCTATTTCAATTTTTTTAAATCTTGTCCATGGGGCGTAACTTGTGAAATTTTTTGTCTCTGTCTTACCTTTAAGGCAAAAATTAAAGAACATCTCATAAATCAATACGTAATGTGGTAATGTTAAATCTTGTCCATGAGGCTTGACTTGTTGTTTTGAAGTCTTTGGACTAACAAGTCTAATCTTAGGCCAATAGCAATGGAGTACCCCATAAATTAAAATAAAATGTGACATGTCAAGTCTTGCCCATGAGACTTAATTTGTTGTTTTGAAGCCCATGGACTAAAAGACAAAAGTTATATATATGATAAATCAAAACATAATGTAAAAGATATATAAAATAAATATAGAATATATAAAATAAATATTATTTATAGTTCCATAATAAAAAAAAATAAACATAAGAAAAAAAAAAAAAATAGAAGAAAAAATAAAAGAGAAAAAGAAAGAAATAAAGAAAAGAAACAAAATACTAACAAAAAATTGAAAGGAAAAAAAAAGAAAAAAAGTAGTGTAAATTCTTGCCCATAGGGCAGGTCTACGAAGGTGAAATAATGAAATCATTGCCCATAAAGCAGGTCTGTGAAGGTAAAATAATGGGTCCTTATAGTTGAGGGACAATTTTGTCCAAAAAAATATTCTTAAGGGAATGAAGGGTATTTTTGCAAAGTCACCCTTATTGGGGGCATTTTATCAAGACCATCCCCTTATAGGGGTATTTGTGAACATATCCCAAACATGGGTGGGCAGTAGCCCAATATACAATGATCCAACTTAAGTTGGTGGAACCCGACTTTAGGAGGATAAACTAGTATACCTAGGGTTACTTTCCTAAAGTAGGAACCTAACACTTCATTTTGCCTAGCCCGTCGTTGTTGATGTCTCTTTGGTTGCCCTCTCAACAGTATCCTTTTCACCATTTCTGGGTTTATAACTTTCTTCACATCATGCTCATGGTGATATATACTCTCAGCTATCAAAGGTAATCGATTCTCCCTTAGGATCTTCCCTTTACAAGCGTTGTTGAAATGATTCTAACTTTGTGCAGGTGTTGTTCCCGGTGTGTTTATTTGAAAATGAAGAGTCGAGGTTCCATCCAGTACTGCATGCCGCTTAAAGCGTATGTTTTCTGCCTTTTTTTCCCGTTCCTGTACCTCCTTCATTTTAGATTATCGTTCCTTATTCTTTTGTAGAGAGGCCCAGGAATAATCGAAGTTGCTCAAGAGGCTTCTGACTTGGCACGCCATTGGATGTTTCTTCTTATGCTCAATCCTGTCATGACTTTTTCCTTTTGTTGGATATGACTTTTTTAAGAGCTGATTAGCATAGGAGTAGTATTTACTAGTGATGTAATGTTGTCTAGCCAGTATTGTACATGCTTAATCATCTAGTTCATGTGAATATCCTTTGATCTGCATGTTGTTTTTGTTGTTACTCCTTGATCTTAGGCGAACAGAAGGAATCTTGTATTTATCATTATTTAGTATTCTCCTTGCCAAACTTGAAAGCTGATTAAATGACATGAAAATATGCTTATCTTCTGTAAAAATTGTTGTGTTACCTACATAATTTGCCAATTGATTAGCTTCTCTGTAGACATGCATTATTTGAATATGTTTTGATTGCATGAGACAAAAAAATATCATCCATCAATTCCACAATTTCCTAAGGAATCTTCCAAATCTTGTTTAGGATATTCATTAGAGAAAGAGAATGAATCTCCACCAAGAGAAAGAGAATCAGTCTCCACCATGATGTTGCCCCAATCCTGATTAAAGCATTATGCTAATGCTTCCTTAATAGCCTTAGCTTCTGCAATCATATTTGTCGCCTCCCATATATAATTAGATTCAACATAGATGAGATCCCCTAAGCACTCCCTAATACAAAAATCATAGGAGCTCTTTCTAAAGTTTCCCTTACTAGCCCTATCAATGTTGCACTTAATCCAACCCTGTTGAGGAGATTTCCATCTAATGTGCATTTGGATCTCTGGTTTATATCTTTGAAGCAAATCAAAACTGTTCGTCCGTTTGATAGGTACATGTTTTCATGTGGGAAAGAAAGTTCTTATCAAATTTTGTATGATCTTTAAAATGTTGTATCTTCAAGAAGGTTACTTCATTATCATGTCTCAGGGCATTCCTTATTTTTCACAGTTTCCAGATAATGATTACTGGAACAACATATAGTATCTTCTTAGCCCTTAATTTCTCATTGTGGCTCCACCATTCCCTCAGTGTGGTGATCAGTTGTGTATCCTCCGTTTTAAAAGCTGCACATATAACAAACTGCTTTCATAGCTTTTGAGCTATGAGATTTTTCAGAAAAAAGATGGTTCAATGTTTCTACACATCCAGTATCACAACATCCACATTTGGATACTATAGGAATTCCCATACACCTTATGATATCATTTGTGGGGACCCTCTTTTTCAAGACTCTCTAAAGGAAAAAGGAAATTTTGTGGGGGAGAACCTTCACCCAAACACTTCTAGCCCAGTCCAATGGCCTTTTCCTCTGTCTGAGTATATCATATGCAGATTTTATTGTAAACTTTCCTATTGCATTTCCAGTCCACCAAGTCTTGTCATTCAACTTAGTATCCCTTGGCTTGATATCCTAGATGATGTATTCAACCATGTCTACTGATAGCTTGCCCTTTATTACTCTTTCATTCCACCTTGAATTAGAGATAAGTTCCTTAACCTCCAATTCTTCTTCTACTGTTAGTTCTCCTTCAATGTAGTATAAAGCCCCACGTTCGATCCAATTTTCGAACCAAGAATTAGAATTTCCATCTTTGAGTTGCCACAATTTATAAGGCTCCATCTTCTCTCTAATAGTGATCATTCTTCTCCATACTTGTGGAGCACCAGTGCTAAAGAACAAAGTTGAGATGCATCTTTTTACAGTACTTGTTCCCATGAAGATACACCATAATGATCCTATAGAACTCCTAAAATTTCATCAAAGCTTTTGCCTTATTAATGTCCAGTGAGGATCTAAACCACAATTTTCCTTCCTCAACAGGTAGGTACAGGTCATCCCATGTAAACCAATGTCTCCTTTTTTTCATTCAAAGGTTTGTCTAGAAAAACTTGGCAAATACTTTGTGCTAGGGATGGACATTCGGTTCTAGTAAATTTTGGTTCGGTTCTTTGATTTTCGGTTTTGAAAAAGTGTGCACCATATACCGAACTAAAATATTTTGGTTCAGTTCAATTTTATTCGGTGTTTTTAAAACAGTTTTTTGGTGCAAACTAATGAAACATAAAATGAGGATACAATTAAAGTATAAGATACTTAAAAACTTAAAATTATGGTAAGTGATGATGTGCTTCCATGGAACACTTATTGTGCTTAAAAAACTATATTTATCTTGCCAAGAACTTGCTCTTCCAACTATTGCTCGAGGAAAACAAGCATGAAGACATCCTCTACAAGACATAAATCGGCAAAAATGTGTTTGACTTTCTCTTAGAAAATAATATTCCAAATTAACTATATAAATTATAAATTTGTTGCTACTTTGGCTTGTTTAATGAATGATTTAATTGCTAACTGATTTATATATATATAAATATAATTTTAATTTTTGGTCTAATATATGTATAATTTTTTTAAAAAAATTTTAAAATAAATTTTTGGTTCTTCGGTGCACCGAAGTTTTGAGACCCCTACACCGAACATCGAATTGAAGAACCGAACTTTTAAAAAAATAACAACGACATCAAACCAAAGAATCGAAGAACCAAATTAGTTCGATTCGATTTGATTTTTTGGTATTTATGCCCACCCCTACTTTGTGCATTGACTTAATCACACTCTTTAGGGGACACGAGGTTGATAGTAAGTGGATAGGCATAAACTGAAGGACATGTTTGATAAGAGTGATCTCCGCACCAAAAGATAAAAGCCTGTTCTGCCATGAGAATATCCTTCTAGATATCTTTCTTATGATGTCCTCAAAGTAAATGCCCTTGCTTCTTCCATAAAATATTGGGCATCCAAGATAGATGAAAGGGAATTCACTTTGTCTAATGCCAGTGAGCTTTTTGAGTCTGATTGAAAACATCAAAGGAGTTTTTTCATGGAGATAAAAAAAAAAAAACTCTTTGATTTATTGATCAATTGACCAGAAACATCCTCATAACCCCTCAAAATATTCATCATCTTAATAATAGAATACTTATCACATGAGCAAAAGAGGATAGTGTCATCAACATACGATAAGTGATTGATTTCTGGGCTCCATTTAGGCATTCCATATCTCTTGAAGTCTTTATCTGAATGTAAACTATTGAGACCCCAAATGAAAATGACTTTGTTCCAAAACCTAAGGAAAATATTTTTCAAAATTCTCCTTCAACATAAAAATTACAATATTTTTTTCTTACCCCATATCCCCACCACGATGACCCCCTCCCCTCCCAAAAAACAAATCAATTTTAATGTTTTTAAAAAATAAATTAAAAGTTTATTTTTGAAAAATATTTCACATTTTGAAAATTTTATCCCACTCCCTCTGCTGCACAATAAAAAAATTAAATTTTGTTTTATGAAAAATATTTCAAATTATGAAAGTTTCATTT
>JBCEWC010019009.1:0-11652 GCA_038996855.1 Solanum aculeatissimum
TGACTTAGTACCGAGAAGGATTGGAGTAGTAAGTGGGCTATCCCTAAGGGTCCCACTCCTTTCTCGAAACTATGTGCTAACGTAGGTATGATATTGAAATGGAAGACCCGTAAGGTGTGCTATGATATGATATGATATGATATGTTATTTAAATCCTTTCAAAATGACCGGGTCGTAAAGAAGGTGGCCATCACACCAAAATGAGAGGCCCATAAGGTGTGGTGTAGATTACCTTTGGCAAGTAATTTTCTCCAATCTGATGGGAAGCCTCATCGGGAAAGTTTATGTTATAGCTCACATGAGTTTGGATGTCAGTTATGGTCACATCCCCTCTATACTATAAGCATTATGGCATCTCATGCATCATGGTTATCATGGCATATTGATATACTATTCCTTTTTATATCCTCTTTCTATGTATGTGCCCTCGTCATCTAGGTTGTCTATAGGTTCATGTACATATGCATTTGCATGTCTGCATAGTTAGTGCTTTATTGTGCTAACTCATACTCTTTGTCTACATGTTCTAACTATATAGGGACCGGTGACGACCTCTATCTCCCATTGGGCGACGAGTGACATCTTTGAAGCTATTTGCTTGTAGTGAGCCCTTTTGTTCAAGGTCAATAACTACTTTCTATCTTCCTTGTATCATTTTAGTTTCCTTGCTTTATGACTTGAGGGCGAGCCCGTATTATGTCGAGGCCCCGCTCTATCTTATGTCGAGGCTATGTTGGACATGTTAGACTCTTGCACTTTTATTATGTCTTAATGAGATGTTATGACTATTGAGATTTGGTTATGAGAGTGATGCCTCTATTAAGCTTATGATTATGTTTTGGACTTGTGAATGTTGGGAATGTGCTTATGTGGAAAGTCCCCTAACCCGGTATGCCCCCATAGCTTGAGTCCTATTTACCCACCCCTTAGAAATACTTATTAAGTGTTATGTGATCCATGTTCATCCCATTTCTGGCAACATCCCCATAGCTTGAGTCCAAAGCCTCTTTTTCCCTAGAACTACATGATATGTGTTTACTTTTTTGCGCTTCCGAACCGATGATGTGAGTAATGATGCTATGATTGCTTGATCGAGGACTTTTGGGTTCTCCTTTGCCATGTCACATCTAGGTCCCACTTCCGGGTCGTGACAACTCATCACGTAGCTTTAGTCAAAACATGGTGGGTACATATACATAGGCTTAAAATCTTGAAATTCAAGAGTCTTGAATAGGAGAGGAGTAAAATCAATTCAATTTAAAGTCATTAAAATCAACCCACCAACATTGTAGTAAAACTCCAATTTTGGGTATTATGAAATCCAACTAAAATTTACAAGTTCTTTCTTAGCTTTTCAGGGAAACATAAATTACATAGCTTTTGTATCACAAAATCCATCATAATATCTACCCTAATGAGTAGCCATGCATAATCAAACAATACTCGAAGAACTACAACTTAAATCATGTATACAATGCATAATAAATTTACCCATAAAAAAGTTAACCTTAAAAATTATGAAGCTTAGTAGAGAAAAAGGATTGGCTTCATGGATGGAGGAATCCCCATGGATAAAGCCCACATACCTTAATCTTGGAGTTTTCTTGAAGAGAAGCTTGAGGGAGACTTGAGCTTGAATTGAGTTCTTGAAATCCAAAGCTAGTTCTTGAGATTCTTGAAGTTGAATGAGATGGTTGATAGGAATTGGAGAGCATTTGAGAGTGTCTTTCTTGAGTTTTAGGGATAAAAATGGCTGAAAAAATGTGGGATTCCGTATATATAGGCATTGGGTTATCAATTGCCCTTAGGTGAAAACAGAAAATTACGAAACTTTTTGAACTAGTCCGCGACGCGAACATGTTACGAGTAGTGTATTTTCATGATAAGTTCAATCTTTTTTCCTAATTTTGGCCCAGGAGAGAATGTAGGTCATTTTTACACTAATGGGGGACAAGTACACAACACAGACTGGTCGCGAACTTTTCTGGTTAAGCCCGAATCACCCAAAAAATTATTTTTTGTTATGGGTCATCTAAAAATCGAAGACCACCATTTTCCCACTCAATTTGCCCCCTGAAATTGAATATGAAGTTGGATTTGCAAAATCATGCACAAATTTTGAGATATTCAAGAAATACGCTATAGGGCATTTTTCCGAGACACGTGAGGGGTGTTACATTTCTTTGACCATAAAAACGTTGATGATGCCTTGGTGGAAATCTTCTATTGAGGCTTAGATGAAAATGGCCAAGCGGTGACTGACACTATCATGAGAAGCTTATTTTTAGATTGTCCATTTCCAATTATAGCTAAACAATTATAGAGAGTGAAGATGAATTGTGCATGGAGAACAAAAGACAAGTCGACGACTAAAAGCTCTTTCTCACTTAGCACTAATTCAGTACAAGAAAATATAAACAAGGAGATGATGCAAGAGTTGGGTCAAATTAGAACTAATATGTGGTTGTTGATGAAGCAAAGTCATGAGCGTGCGGATGTAGTCAATCATCAGCCTCTATGAGCACCCATGTATGAGGAGCCTAACTGTGAGGACACTTGCTTTGTCTGTGACCAGATGGTGGGTTTCTAGAACAACGCTCAAGGGTCTAATCAGGACTATTGGTACCATGATCAAGGAAATCAAAGTCAAAACTTCAATAGAGACAGTGCATTCAGAAACAATAACCGAGGTGGCTAATTTGACAGAAGTAGGGGCCAGGACAAAGATGTTAATTTGGGACACAGAGATAGTTATAGAAATAGTCCAAATGTACCACTACACAATTGTGACTCAAGGGCTGGTAGTTCATAAATTGAGAAGATGTTCGATCGACTGTTAATGAAGGCTAATGCTTAGGATAAAACCTTAAAAGGGATGAAATCTGACATCTCCAGCATCAATCAGAAGATCAAGTCTCATTCTATTGATATCAAGAAGTTGGAGAAATAGTTTGGTTAGATGTTGACTCGGTTGAACCAGTGCCAGAAAGGTACATTGCCCAACAACATAGTGTAAAATTTGAAGAATGAGGGGCAGTGTATGGCAGTGACAACACATGGTGGAAAACACACCATTAACCCACTGATGCTAGATGATGATGATGAGGTTCGTGAGGAGATGGTTGATTGCAAGGATATAGAGACTAAAGATGTTAGCACCAAAAATGGGGTGAGATATGAGTTAGTGATGCCATAGAAGTTGAAACCCATACTAGGACCTCCCCCTCCTTTCCCTCAGAGACTCAAAAACAAGAAGGAGGAAGGTGTGTTTAAGCACTTCATCTCCATGTTAAAGTAACTTGGGATTAACATCCGTCTTATTGAGGCATTGGATAAGATGCTTGGGTATGCAAAGTTTATGAAAGACCTGGTGACTAAAACAAAGACAGTAAGCAAAGAGTTGTCCTAAGATCTTCAGCATTACAGTGCTATTACAACAATGTCCTTGATGTAGAAGAAAGAGGACCCCGGAGCATTCACCATACCCTACACCATTGGATATGTGGAATTTTCAAAGGCATTATGCGATTTAGGAACCAGTATTAATTTAATGCCTCTTAAAGTATACAAGAAGCTAGGCTTGGAAGCCCCTACTTCGATGAGCATGCAATTGTTGATAGCTGACAGGATGATGAACAAGCCTTTGGGGATACTATATGACATTCTCGTCAAAGTAGAAAAATTTATCTTACCCATAGAATTCATGATTATGGATTGCGAAGTTGACTTTGAAATCCAAATAATCATGGGAAGGCCCTTCCTAGACACTGGGCGAGCACTGGTGGACATAGAATCAGGCCAACTCAAATTTAGATTGAATGATGAGGAAGTCATCTTCAATATTTGTCAGTCTATGAAGAGGCTCGATGACCTGAAGATGGAAGTCTGGGTACTTGGTGATGTTTGAGTAACCATGTTTCCCAAGTTGTGTCGTAATAATAAATCAGGCGCTACTTGGGAGGCAACCCAATATATCTAATGTAACATTTGTGTTTTTATTTTATGTTTAGCTTTCTAGACGTGTAGGTAGTTTAATTTTCTTGTTCTTATTGTAATTTTAGACTCAAGTATTGGTGGATTATAGGGTAATGGTTTGTTCTATGAAGGAAATGCAGGAACAAGGATAAGTTAGCAAACCAGTGCTAAAAAGTGAGGAAAGTTGATTCTATGACAAGTTCTATGAGCCATGATTCATACCACGACCTATACACTGACTCGTAGAATCACTTCCAGTAAGTAGAGTTTTGTGCACTTTAGTTCACGAGCTAACTTTATGACCTATAGATAAAACAACGGGTCGTGAATGGGGTTTGTGAATCCCAGGTAAGATTTATAGAAGCTGCTAAGTGTTGGGGGCACGTACGATCCAACATATAGGTTGTATGTATATGTACGCCCCGTAGACGGAACCGTAGTGCCAATATCTCAAAACTAAGGTTTCTGGAACTACAAAACCAGGAGATACGGGTTGTAAAATATGATACAGCCCTTAATTGGGGTTTTGTGGGGCATGAATCCCACTTAAATCTAACCCAGTCAAATGAATAAAAAGGGGGCAAACATATTTGCCCCTCATTTTGTTCACAAATAACAAAATACCCTAACCCTTCCTTCTTCCCCAAGAATCTGACCACCGTCACAACCACCACCATCTTTTTTTATTAAAATTCTGGCCAATTATCGACTACTCTCTGGCATACCTAGGACTCTATATTCTTGATTATCTCTTGAAATTTCTCAACTTCTTGATCAAATTCCGATATGTTCTGGACTTGAGATTATATATGTATTGTGTCAATAGGTTAAAATATTATTAGGAATGGTATTCTGAGGTTTATGCTCTAATAATGGGTTTTGCCTATTCATGAGAAATATCATATGCTTGTATAAAATTATTTAGTTGCCTTTAAAATTGAACCATGTACATGCCAGAATAATGAAATTAATGTAATTGGCCACTAATTATTGGTATGTTATTACTTGAAATCACATAGTCATTTGTCATCAGAATTAGTTTGAACTATTCAATTAAAATTGAAAAATGGGTGCATGTGTTGAATGATAGCATGTTACAATTGTTGTTCAATGGTAGTCGGAATGTTATGTGTACAATGTATTGTTAGTGACGGGGTAGTTTTAAGATTTATACATGTGGGGTATTGGGTATTTTAGTGAAAATATGATGAGTGCGTGAATTTGCTTCAATGCTTCTTAGATTGTCATGCCTTGTTGTTGGATATGATAGTGGATTGAATATGGATTAAGGGAACTCCATCTGATGGCCTTGGGAAACCCATGTTGATGCTCCTTTTACAGTGTGAGAGTCTTCTATAGCCTGTGGATTAATTCACGGACCGTAGTTTTCCCTCGTAAATTGATTCAACAACTTGGTATTTTTTGAGATGCCACTAGATGAAACCACTTACAAGCCGTAGTTTAGACTATGACTCATAAATTGGTTTCATAGGTTCCTTTCCTGCAGATATGATTCTAGACTTGTACCGATGACTCAGTCTATGGCCCGTAGTAAATTTTACAAGTTATACCTGGTCTTGTAGGTGTGTTTCCAGTAACTTGAATCACTATACCCTTCCACCTATTAAGGCCTTCTACAGCCTATAGTTTTCCCTACAGCTTGTAGATGAGCCTTCGTACGTTCTTCTATCATTTATTTATGTGAAAATTTTCTTTTATTCCTTATACTATTAAGTCTAACATGTGTGCTAAGTATGTTGATTTCAGGTACTATGGCTCCCAGACCCAAGCGAGATGAGATACGGGCCATGCAGGATTAGTTACGTAATGAGTTGACTGAGTTTATGGCTAGTAGATCAGTAGAGGAGCTCAACATCTGTCTAGATGAGGCTGTCAAGCCATGATAGACTCGGGCAGCTACTAGATAGAAAGTGCCAGCCCGCAGTATAGCATAGTTATTTGTCCTCCCCAAACTAATGAAGGAGGTGATAGACAGAGCAGGTCCATAAGGATGACTTCCTCCGGTGAGGGGTTAGGTTCTGGATCAGGATAGAGAGATGGCTCTGGCTCAGGAGAGGAGTCAGATTCGGAGGCTACTTAGTCCACCTCGGCACCACCAGCACCATCTTTACCTCCAAACGCTTTGACTAATAGATGGTGTATATGGGGTATGAAGCACATATACCGAGATGGTCTCCAACATGATGAGCAAAAGGCCTGTACCATATGTAAGGAGCCCCAGATCGTCACTACTGGGATTGATAATTCCCCAAGGCATATTTGAGGCTACTATTCGTCAGTTCCTATTTGGTTGAGAGTATCATGCCCTCATTTCTACAGTTGAGTATGACTATCAGTTGGGGCATACCAGGGACTGGGGTTTGATGAGGGATGCAACCCACATGGACATTTTGATGATTAGCATGGCTAAGATCCTGACAAGATTTCTACCTCGGTGTCGATTATCAAAACAGTGATCAGTTTTACTGCCAAATTTTGATGGGCAGTTAATCATTTGCAGATTCGGCCTACCTATGTTGATAATACCTTGACACCGGATCATACAATATTGGTAGCCAGCATCATTGATGGCTATGACATTGATTGGGCCCTGCTTATAGTAGATCAAATACACAAGGCGACCCTGAAGAGGTCCATCTATATCCTTTTCCCATGCTTGATCTATCGTTAATGTATAACAACGGAGGTGAAGATTCTACATTAGGTGGACACTCTGATCGAGGTTAAGAGGAACCTGAATGCTAGCCTGATAAAGGCTGATGAGAATTTGGTGGCCTTCCGACAAGCACCACACCCACCAGTGTGACTACCAGAGATATTTACTTCAATGCCACCATCAGAGCCTTCGTCTTCCACAACTGCTGCTCTAGAGACCCAGGGGCCCCCATAGACTAAGACTGAGAGAGAGACTACGCCCACCACTACCTCTGCTCCTGCACCATAGGTTGTGCCCATACAGCCTTCCCCTGCTGGCATGTTATACGTGTTTGCAGCATCTATCCAGGCCTTGGCGAAGCGACAGGCTTGCACTGAGTCCCAACTGACTTAGCTACTATAGCAGATTAGGCCTTGGGTTCGCCATACCATTTCAGAGGATGAGAAATATATGCAGACACATCTTGTAGCCACCCTGCAAGAGAGGCTTACACATATGCATGGTCGCATTGATACATTTGAGAGGATAGTGGATCAGAGCCTTAGTTCATCTTAGCATGCTTACTTGACAACCATTTGGTAGGAGATTTATTAGCTTCATTCAAAGATGAGAGTAGTCGCATTAGCACCGCTTGTGCTTCCTCCTCTTACACTACTGAGGCAGTTGTTGATTTACTTGCTCCTAAGGAGACACCACTCTGTACCCTTAGGAAGAGGCCTCGTCTTAAGTATGATGATTGAGATGCATTAAGGAGAGAGATGGAGTTGATAGAAATGTAACAGTTCAAGGCTACTAGGTAGGGCTCCATTGCAGATAAGCAGGTCTAGCAAGCTCGTGAACTTGAGAGGATGAGGGGTGTTGGACCCTCTAAACATGCTGCTACTATTGAGGAGACCACCAAAAATGTTGAGAGTTGTTAGACATAGCCAGAGACTGGTGCTTAGGCGTCTAGGTATGTTCTTTTTGACCCCTATGTCTTATTTTGATTTTTTTTTTACATTGAGGATAATGCAATTGCTTTTCAATAGGGTGTGAATAGTTATAGGCCTCCATGAAGTCTGAGTAGCAAGACCTATAACTATCCCAATTTTGAGTTTGAGGAGTTTTCTTGCATGTGTTCTTTCCATAAGGACATTAACTTTCTATTGAACCGGCACGCTTAAGATGTGTAAGTAGTATTAGTAGCATATTGTACTAAAGTATGTGGCATATGTTAGTATTTGCTAATAAATGAGACCCATCAAGTTTTGGTGTTAAGGTAGTTTTGATAACAACCATGTGAAATCAGTAATTGACAGTGCTTGTTCTGATAAGTTGAGGTTTAATTGTGATGAAAAGCATGATCTGAGAGTTTGTGTTGATAGTGTAATCAGTGCCAAGTGTGTTTGAGTGTCATTTCATGATTCTTATGTTGTGTCTCAACCTAGAACTTGCCTTATACTTTGACTGATACTTGAGGTTAGTTGGTTAGGAAAGGATCTTAGGTCATTGTTCATATTAATCCACTTAGCCTAAACTGACCAACCAAATGCAGTGTGTATCCCTTATTCCTAATGTTTGAGCCTTACATAAACCTTTTCTTTGTAGTTACCTGAGTAACCAAATCATTTTACAACCTTGATTCATAGGTTGGATATTGTGAACCTCAACTCAGGCCAAAAGCCTAAGTTGAGGGTGGCTGGTGAAAGGTAAATCAAACTAAATAAGGTGGAAGCTAGTGATATATGAAAAGGAGGGAAAATTATATTATGGGTGCGACAAAAATGAATGGATGCCTAAAATAATGAGCTAAAAAGAAAAAAAGAAAGAATGTGAAAAATAAAGAGGCAATGAGCTAAAAATTTAAAAATAAGGCACCCGGAATTGGTCGAAATAGGAAAAAAAGGAGAAATGAGTTGAAAACACTAATGTTGGTGACGGAAAAAGTATAAAAAATACAATGTCAAGGAGGAACATTAGTCACTATGTTCCAAAAACATCATACCAAAGTCCCCTGAGCTTATGTTATAAGCCAAGAAAGTCCTAGAGTTATCCTATGTCCAAATAGTCGAAGGTCATAGTTAGGAGTATAAGGGAAAGTATGGTATTATGCATAGTGTTTGAATATCTTTGTGAGTGTGGGAGTGTTTGACAGTCCCAAGTATTGAATTTGATTTTATTACTCTAAGTGAGAAATGGGACTTCTTTTTCTGAGAGCACTTAATTTGCATTGTTGATTTTAGGACTATCTCGATGATTGTTGATTTGTGTATTGCTTTATTTGTCATAGTTGCACTGTTGTATTGATTTGCTTGAGTTAATCTGAATACTGCCTAATATATGCACTAATGAGTTGGTTGGGTATCTAAGACCGATTTTGAGATGATGTATGTCATTTGATTGAGGTATGTGTGTTGTTATACTGCTTATGTAGATTGAGTCTGTCACTTAAGGACAAGCAACAATTTTAAGTTGAGGGTGTTGATGTGTTGCATGAATACAACACTTTTAATGCTTAAAACTTAGAATTTTGTATGTTCTCAAAGTGATGTTAGTATGTTTGATATGTTTTTATAATTATTTTGAAGGATTATAGGATTTAGTATGATTTTGGGCAATGTTCTGAAGAGTTGAAGTTTTTGAGAATTTATAGGCTATTCTATGGGTCGTGGTTCAATCCACGAGCCGTAGAATGGTTTTGTGAGTTAGATCTAGTGAAGGGCCGAATTTTAGATGTTGCATCCATGAACTGCCAGACGAGCCATAGAATTATTCATAAGTCTTAGATTAGGGTCGCTCCTGGAGGATCAAATTTGGAAGAGTTTTAGAAAAGTGGTCATTGAAAACCCTCCACGGGTTGTAGGTCAAAACACGCCCCGTAAGAAGGTCCCGTGGAACTGAAGTTTATTTTTGGAAGTTGTAGAGTATGAAGCCCAGGTACAGGTCGTGGTTCCTTATACGACCCATAACTTTGTTCGTAGAAGCTGTCGAATCCAGTTTTCCTATTTCATTTTGGATTTTTATTTTAGTTATTAGGGAAAAGGGTCAAAATGCCCTTGTACTATCAGAAATGAGCAAAAATGCCCTATGTTTATACTTTGGGTCATTTATGCCCTTGTACTATCAGAAATTGGTCAAAAATATCCTGATACTAATGGAAAAGGTTAAAAAATGCCCTTGATTTATACTTTGATCCAAAAATACCCTTATAAATGATACTTTGGTCCAAAATGCCCTTATTGTTACCAATTGGGTCAGAAATGTCCTTCTTTAAATGAATGTGTGTATATATATATATATATATATATATATATATATATTCTTTTTAAACATATTGTATTACTAATTAAAATATTATTTTAAAGAATTCTTTTGTTATTTTTTTTTAAATCACATTAACTAATAAAAATGTAAGAAAATAATTATTTTCTTAATTTTATTTTATCAATTAAAATAGAATATCGTACCCCTGTAGCAAATAATATATGTCATAAATATAAGATAATAGTAAACCTAACCTTAATTTTTATTTATCCTACTTCAATTCAAGAAAAATAAATTAAAAATATTTTTTCTTTATAATAATTACTATTTTTATTGTTATCTAAATCGAAGAATAATAAATTGAATTAATTATTATAAAGAAAAAAATTGATGCTTTTATTGTTCTTTAAATTCGTTAAAGAGAATTTGAATTAACCCCTTTGAACTTTATTTGATGAACCATATTATGTGTAACTATAGTTTTCCTGAAATTTAAATTCAAATATTTTAAATTCCGAATTGCAAAATAAAAATTGTATCATATTATATTAAAAGCACAATTTTCAACTTAATATAATGTTGGTTTATAATATTGGGAATAGTCTTAAATTTGCTAAATGAGTTATAATTATGATATTGTCCAAGATAAAATTTAACGCTACTAAATATAGATACATATTATTTATCGTAAATTCAAAATTTTTAAATTTTATTTCTCCAAAAATTATTAATTTAGATCAAGGATAAAATTGAAAAATAAATTATTTAGTTGGATAGTCAATTTTTTTTTTTGCACGTTCAATTTAAATACTACTTTAATTTTTTTTTAAATGAAAATTGTTAGCATTTACAATTTGTTTAGACGTTGGAGTAAGGATAATGGAAAGTTTTAAATATGCATATATGTGTGTGTATATATATATATATATATTAAATCATATTGAATTAATAAATACTCTTTATATATCAATTTATATGACATACTTTACGTTTTAGGTAGTATAAAAAAGAATCGATACAACTTGAATATTCAAATAGTGTATGTATTGATAATTTTCATATTTATGTTATAACGATAAATAATTTTTCATTCATAATCATCATGCTATGTTTCCCGATGATTTATAACAAAGACCAAGTATGAAATAAATCTATCATAACATTTCAAGTTACAAATAGCGTCAAATCTTACGAGAATGATCTATATAAAACTAAATGAGTAATGAATAATAATATAAAAATAACAATTAGATCAACCTTCTAAGTATTATATTTTATATTCAATGTCAACTAATTGAATCCCAATTTAGATCAATGGCACTGTAATTTTGACAATGATGATTTTTCACACAAAACAGGACAAAAAAAACTCAATCCAAATGAGCATTCAAAGAGATCAATTTATAAGTTGATTCATCTTATCAATTTATATATATGGGCATAATCTCATAAGAATATTTTGTGAAAATATAGTCCCACAAAAAATTTTCACTTCCTAAATTTTAGCAACTTTATTTGTAGTTGAAGTTATCTTGTAGGAGTTGTTGACACTCAATTTTGGCTCAACGCTTCCAAAAATTCACACTTTTTATGTTGATATTTTTAAATAGTTTAAATTACTTTTTTTGGCGATTTCAGATTAATTTTTTGATAATTACTCTTATTTTTAAAATATTAGGATTTTAATTTTGAATTTTAATTGATTTTAATTTTTTAATTCTTATTATATATTAGAATATTAATTTAGTTTATTAAAG
>JBCEWC010019011.1:0-11651 GCA_038996855.1 Solanum aculeatissimum
TCAAGGGAGAAAAGGGTTAGGGTTTGAAGCGAGAAACTTGAGAATTCCTCCAAACTGTTCCAAGACTTAAACTTCCAAGTATGTAAGGCTAACTAAAACATGAATTTTTTTCTTCCATGTGCCCCAAAACCTGAGTTGTTAGAGTTGTTAGTTAATTGAGTATTGCATGAAGTTTTTTTTAAATTCTAATGTATTTCTATATAATTTTGCATGAATTACAGTTTTTATGAATTAAATACTTGAAATAGATTATTTTACTTTCCTACATGAACCCTAGCATGAATTCTTATTATTTTTAGACATTGTATTTAAATGAGTATGCATGAATATAATTTGAGCCTAAATAGTCTATGGAAATCCCTAAATATTTTAACTCTATTTTTGTTTTCTTGAATGTTATGAGTTTGAATGATGCATGATTGAGTTTTTATGAGTCAAAAGTTGAACCTTAAAAGAATGTAACTAAAGAGTTGATAATTGATGTGATGAATTGAATTGATAAATGTCCAATGAGACTAGATGCATGAGTTAACCATAGGGTTGATGTCTTATGAGCATGTTGAGTCTTGGGAGGAGTATTGAGCACCGAATTTAGTAAGAGTAAGTTCAACTAGAACTCAATAACTACGTGGCCAACGTAAGAGAGAATTGAACCGTAAAAATGGATGCTTTTTTTAGTCCCAAAAAGAGGACTTGATGTTATAATTGTGGATCCACGGATAGAATGTCCTTTACCCTGACAAGGTATTGGATGGATGTGGCAATGACATTGCTTCTTTATATCATCACCGATTCATAGGTGATGGTTGACGGTTAAAGAAACTCTCAAATAGACCTTGATAGTACTCTGAGTGGATTGGATCAGATGGGACGTCAGTGGTCATTGTCTAGATTGCATTCTTACTTTAGACTCTTGGCTTAATGATTGAGTTCCCTACTTTCTTGAGTTAAGCTATTTTGAGTTTATGTTATTCTACCTTTACATGTTTCATTCTGTCATTTTACATACTCATACATTCCACGTACTAACATCTATTTGGATCTGCATCTTTTCATGATACAGAGATAGGTATTAGTGGTCATCAACAGGTGCTCCGTTGAGGACCTATTTACATTCAGTTGATTAGTGAGCCCTCCTATACTTTCATAGGATACTATATTTCTTTTTAGCTTTGAGTTTAGACTTATTTTATTTTATTTTAAGGTAGTCATGAACCTGTCATTGACACCACTTAGTCAAATGTTTAGAGGCTTCATAGGCTAGACTGTCGAGTAATAATTAGATGTTATTTTTGGCTATTTTTCATTCATACAAGTCTTACTTAGTTGATCGATAAATTGTTTGGCCTTTGACCTTGATTATTATATTTTTGTTTTATTTCGTTTAGTATTCTTTATTATTGATGTCTTCCGCTATTAGAATGTGATTGAACGAATGTGATAAGACTGAGTGGTTCGCTCGGGGGCTAGCAATAGTCTCTGAGTGTCGGTCACACCAAGGGTACCCTCTTGGGGCATGACAGACTTAGTATCAGAGAATATAGTTAAAATATCTTAGGGAGTCTATGAAGCCGTGTCTAGTAGAATCTTGTTTATGGGTGTGTTGTGCACCACACTTTATAAGCAAGAGGTTATAGGACATTAGAAATTGTTACACTTTTCTTGTATTTTGAGTTCATGCGATAGAGTTTAACTCTATTAATGTATCTATCTGATTTGTGCGTTATACATTTGCAAATCATGCCTCCTAAGCGTACCGCTACCCAAAGAGATGTTTTAGCCTCTAATGCTACAAATCCTCCACCAAAGGTGTCTATTTAGATGGAGACGAAGGGTTGAGCTCGACCAACTAGAGCCACCGGTGACCCACAAACACCTACTGCTCCACCTGCTCCTACTACGGAAGTCGATTTTAGAGGAGCTATCACTATGCTCACCCAACTGGTAGCCGCTCAGAGTGAGAATCGGAGATCACAGGCTCCTAGTTCTAGCTCCCAAGAGACAACTGTTGTAACCAAACTTAGAGATTTTCTGAGGATGAATCCACCAGTCTTCACAGGGTCTAAGGTTGAGAAAGACCCCCAGAACTTTATTGATGAAATGTGGAAGGTGTTGAAAGCTATGCATGCAACCAAGATTGAGGGAGTTGAACTTGTTTCCTACCAACTCAAAGACGTGGAAAATGTTTGGTACAATCAATAGAAAGAGAGCTGAGGTGAGGATGTTGAGTCTGCCATTTGGGATGATTTTGAGAGTGTCTTTCTTGACCACTTCTTTCCACGAGAGTTGAGGGAAGCGAAGGTTGAGGAGTTTGTCAACTTGAATCAAGAGGGGATGACTATCAAAGAATATAGCCTCAAGTTCATACAACTATCCAGGTATGCTCCATAGATGGTCCCTGACATGAGATCTAGAATGAGAAAGTTCATATCCGACTTGGGAAAACATGTGAAAAAAAAGTGTAAAGCGACATTGTTGATTCCGGGGATGGATATCTCTAGAGTTATAGTCTACGTGCAACAACTTGAGGAGGATAAGAAGAGGGATAGGGAGGAGCATTTGAGAAAGAAGGATAAATTAGTAGGGTATGAGTCTAGCCAGCATATAGGTCCTACTTTCAGAAGAGGTCTTCAAATTATTCACCATCCTCAACAAGTGCACCAACTTCGAGTAATAGGTATGATCAGAAGTCTTAGGGCTATCAGAATTCCAAAGCTCAAGGTTCTCAATCCCAAGCTAGTATAACTCAAGGTTCGAAGGAGAAATCACTATGTGGCAGACTCCACCTAGGTGAGTGTCGCGAGGGCACAAATGCTTGTTATAAGTGTAGACAGACTAGTCATTTTCAGAATAAGTGCCCAATAAGAAGGCGGGGTGAGGGAGGTAATAGAGCTCAGTCTTCAACAACAATACCAACTAATGTTAATCAGAGAGGTGATATTATTAATATGGGCGGGGGACAAATCGTTTGTATGCGATGGACAATCGATAGGATCAGGAAGTTGCCTCGGATGTTGTTACGGGTATGCTTTGATTCTTTTCTTATGATGTATATGCCTTGCTTGACCCAGGTGCCACTTTATCATTTGTGACTCCATATGTGGCTAGTAAGTTTGAGATCCTTCCTGAATGTCTTCTTGAGCCTTTTAGTGTTTCTACTTAAAACCCGAATGGTCACGTTCCAATTTCCGAATGACCCTGTTATAGAGTGGAAGGGTAGTTTTGTAATGCCTAGGGTAAGTTTATTTTCTACCTTAAGTCCAGAAAACTAATTTCTAAAGGGTGTATCTATCACCTCGTGCGAGTTATGACTGATCAAGTAGAGTCTCTACCTTTTGATTCAATTTCAGTTGTCAATGCGTTTCTTGATGTCTTCCCTGATGATTTTCCTGGAGTCCCTCCTGATAGGGAGATCAATTTTAGGATTGATGTTCTCCCCGATACTCAACCTATCTTTATTCTTCCATATAGAATGGCTTCCACCGAGTTGAAAGAACTAAAAGAGCAGTTGAAAGATCTCTTGGATGAGGAATTTATTAGGTTGAGTGTCTGTCCGTGGGGAGATCATGTCCTTTTTGTTCGAAATAAAGACGGTTCCCTCAGGATGTGTATAGATTATCACCAATTGAATAAGGTGACCATTAAGAATAAATATCCCCTTCCAAGAATTGATGACTTGTTTGACCAACTTCAGGGTGCCACTACTTTCTCTAAGATAGACCTTAGATCAGTCTATCACCAGTTGAATGTGAGGGAATGTGAAATCTTGAAGACAATTTTTCAAACCTGATATGGTCACTTTGAGTTTCTGGTAATGTCCTTTGGACTGACCAATACTCTTGCCGCTTTCATGGACTTGATGAATAGAGTATTTAGACAATACCTTGACATGTTCATGATTATATTTATTGATGATATATTGGTGTACTCCAGAGATGAGGAAGAGCATGTCGATCACCTTCAAATTGTTCTTCAGACGTTTAAGGATAGTGAGTTGTATGCAAAATTCTCCAAGTGTAAGTTTTGGCTCAAGTATGTGGCTTTCTAGGCCATATTATTTTGGATGATGGTATTCGAGTAGATATGCAGAAGAATGAGGCAGTTTAGAACTGGCCTAGACCCACTTCTCCAACTGACATAAGAAGTTTTTTGGGTTTGGCTGATTACTATCATTGATTTGTTGAGGGATTCTCTTATCTATCTTCACCATTGACTAAGCTAACTCGGAAGAAAGCTAAGTTTCAGTGGTTCGATAAGTATGAGAAGAGTTTTCAAGATTTGAAAGTCATATTAGCGACAACACCAATGTTGACTCTACCTAAGGGGACTGATGATTTTGTGATCTATTGTGATTCTTCTAGAGTTAGAGTGAGATTGGGATATGTTCTGATGCAGAGAGGTAAGGTCATAACTTATGCTTCCAGACAACTTAAGAACTATGAGAGGAACTATCCGACGCATGACTTAGAAATGGTTGTGGTGGTGTTTGAACTCAAAATTTGGTGCCACTACTTATATGAAGCACATATTGATGTATTCACAGACCATAAGAGCCTGCAATATGTCTTTACCTAGAAAGAGCTTAACTTGAGGCAGAGAAGATGACTTGAGTTGCTCAAGGATTACGATATGAGCATTCTCCACCATCCAGGTAAAGCTAATATGGTTGTTGATGCTCTTAGCAGGTTATTTATGGGAAGCACAACTCATGTGGAAGGAGAGAAGAAAGAGCTGGCCAAGGAGGTGCACAGGCTAGCACGATTGAGAGTTCAATTAGATGAATCTGGCGAAAGTGGAATACTTGTGCATAACGGGTCTATGTCATCTCTTGTGGTTGAGGTAAAGGAGAAGCAAGACCAAGATCTCATCTTACTCCAATTGAAGGAAGATGTACATAAGTAGAAAGTAATGACTTTCATCAAAGGGGGAGATGGGGTATTGAGATACCAAAGTAGATTATGTGTTCCAGATGTTGATAGTATTCGAGAAAGGATCATGGAAAAAACCCATAACACTAGATATTCTATCCACCCAGGGTCTACCAAAATGTATCGTGACCTGAGAGAGGTTTATTGTTGGAGTGGTATGAAGAGATACATTGCAGACTTCGTGTCTAAGTGCTCAAACTACCAACAAGTAAAAGTTAAGCACCAAAAGTTAGGCGGAGTAGCTCAGAATTTTGAAATTCCAGAGTAGAAGTGGGAGATAATTAATATGGATTTCATCATGGGCTTACCGAGGTCTCACAAACAGTATGATTCAATTTGGGTGATTGTTGATAGAATGACTAAATCAGCCCACTTCTTGGCGGTAAAGACTACCAATATGGTAGAAGACTATGCCTGATTGTATATCTGAGAGATTTCCATATTGCATGGAGTTCCCTTGTCTATCATATCAGATAGAGGATCTCAATTCACTACCCAATTTTGAAAGTCCTTTCAGAAAGTCCTGGGTTCAAAGGTGAACCTTAGTACTACTTTCCACCCTCAGACCGATGGTCAGGCAAAACGTATGATACAGACCTTAGAGGATATGTTAAGGGTTTGCGTTATTGACTTCAAAGGTAATTAGGATAATCATTTACCCCTTATTGAATTTGCCTACAATAATAACTTTCATGCGAGCATCCAAATAGCTCCTTACGAGACTCTCTATGGGAGGAGATGTAGATCACTGATTGGATAGTTTGAAGTAGGTAAAGCAGGGTTGATTAGAACAGACTTGGTACATCAAGCTATGGATAAAGTAAAAATCATCCAAGAGATATTGAGAACTGCGTAGAGTCGCCAAAAGTCCTACATTGATGTCAAGAGAAGGGACCTAGAATTTGAAGTGAACGATTGGGTATACTTGAAAGTGTCACCCATGAAGGGTGTAATGAGATTTGGGAAGAAAGTAAAGTTGAGTCCTAGTTACATTTTTCCCTACCAAATTATGAAAAGAGTGGGAAACGTAGCTAATGAATTGGAGCTACCCCAAGAACTGGAAACCATCCATCTGGTCTTTCACATTTTCATGCTTAAGAAGTGTTTGGGAGATTCGTCTTTGGTTTTGCATGTTGATAGCATTAGAGTGAAGGGTAGCTTGAGTTATGAAGAGATCTCGATCCAAATCCTTGATCGTCAAGTTCGCAAGTTGAGAACTAAAGAGGTTAATTCCGTAAAAGTGTTGTGGATAAGTCAATCTGTTGAAGAGGCTACATGGGAGACTGAAGAGGATATGAAATCTAGATACCCTCACCTATTCATTCCTTCTAATGATGACATTGATTGTAATGATTTATTTCTATTCTCTGAGTTACTTTCTCGTTGTCGAGTTGAGGTTATATCTCTAAGTTAATGTTCCTTTTGAGTCTATGAGTGTTTGAGTATGCATGTCTTTAACTGTATTTGTGCCTATTAATGATGTTAGAAATAGTCTTTCAATTCTTAATCTTAAGTTAAGGTTGATTTCTGGAGTATAAGTAGTCGAGTATCCAAGTATTTGAGTTTCTTCTTAATAGATCTCCTAGTTGCTCATCATTTGAGGACAAATGATCCCAAGGGGGAGATATTGTGACATCCCATCAATCTATTTTCACAAGCACCTATGTTTCGAGACTCATTCTTATATATGAGAAGCGTATTAAGGTCATAAGAGACTCCTAGCACTTAGCCGAGTTCAAAACTTTCCTATAAATTGAATTTCTAGTGTTAGTGTATACAACGGTCAACTTTAAATGATCATAAATCTTAGCACACAGAGAATTAGGTGTCTTATGACCTATCAAATAAAATCTCTTTGAATTAGCTTTCCAACGCTACCAATTTCACCTCATTTGGAGTTCAGGGTCAAAAGTTATGGTCATTTTACTGGAGACTGCCAAGAGTAGAGCTCCTCTATGAAACTCTATTACGAGTTGTGGATTAAGTCTGTTACACTCGTGAAAAAATTCCTAAAAATCTAATTTTGAGCCCCAAACTTCACGGATCAATCTACAAGTCGTAAAGTAATTTACGGATCGTGGTTTGGTCTCGTGGAATATTCCAGTAACCTCAAATTTTACCCGAATATTTACGAAATAGACCCTACGAGCCGTGGAAGTTTCTACGAGCCATAGATGGGCCCGTAGACGGCTTTAGATAGCTTTTTTTAAAGGGTTGTTTTGATCTTTTCCTACTCTTTTATAGCTTAGACTTGACGTTTTTATACCTAATTAAAGCCTTAAACCTATCAGTTCACCTTTTTTATGCTAAAACACATCCTCCAAACTTAGGGCAAGGTTTCAAGGGAGAAAAGGGTTAGGGCTTGAAGCAAGAAACTTGAGAATTCCTCCAAATTGTTCCAAGACTTAAACTTTCAAGTATGTAAGGCTAACTAAAACATGAATTTTGTTCTTTCATGTGCCCCAAAACCCGAGTTGTTGGAGTTGTTAGTGAATTGAGTATTGCATGAAATGTTTTCTTAAATTCTAATGTATTTCTATATAATTTTGCATGAATTATAGTTTTTATGAATTAAATACTTGAAATAGACTATTTTACTTTCCTACATGAACTCTAGCATGAATTCTTATTATTTTTACACGTTGTATTTAAATGAGTATGCATGAGTATAATTTGAGCCTAAAGAGTCTATGGAAATCCCTAAATATTTTAACTCTATTTTTGTTTTCTTGAATGCTATGAGTCCAAATGATGTATGATTCAACTTTTATGAGTCAAGAGTTGAACCTTAAAAGAATGTAACTAAAGAGTTGATAATTTATGTGATGAATTGAGTTGATGAATGTCCAATGAGACTAGATGCATGAGTTAACCATAGGGTTGATGTCTTATGAGCATGTTGAGTATTGGGAGGAGTATTGAGCACCGAATTGAGTAAGAATAAATCCAAATAACTATGTGGCCATTGTAGGAGAGGATTGAATCATAAAAACAGATGCTTCCTTTTAGTCCCAAAAAGAGGACTTGATCTTGTTATTATGGATCCACTAATGAGTTTTCCTTTACTCTGTCAAGGTATTGTATGGATATGACAATGACATCGCTTCGTTGTATTATCATCGATTCGAAGATGATGGTTGACGATTAGAGAAACTCTCAAATAGACCTTGATAGTACTTTGAGTAGATTGGATCATATGGGATGTGAGTGATCATTGTCTAGGTTGCATTCTTACTTTAGACTCTTAACTTGATGATTGAGTTTCCTACTTTCTTAAATTGAGCTATTTTGAGTTGATGTTATTCGACCTTTATATGTTTTATTCTGCCATTTTACATACTCGTACATTCTACGTACTGACGTCTATTTGGGTCTGCATCTTTTCATGATGCAGAGATAGGTACTAGTGGTCATTAGCAGGCGCTCCGTTGAAGACCTATTTAAATTCAGTTGATTGGTGAGCCCTTCCATACTTTTGGAGGATACTATGTTTCTTTCTAACTTTGAGTTTAGACTTATTTTATTTTATTTTAAGGTAGTCATGGACCTGTTATTGGAACCACTTAGTCAAATGTTTAGAGGCTTCATAAACTAGACTATCGAGTTATGATTGGATGTTATTTTTGGCTAGTTTTCATTCATACTAGTCTTACTTAGTTGATGGGTAGATTGTTTGGCATTTGGCCTTGATTATCGTATTTTTGTTTCATTTCGTTGAGTATTATTTATTATTGATGTCTTCCGCTATTAGAATGTGATTAAACAAATGTAATAAGGCCGAGTGGTTCACTCGGAGGCTAACAATAATCTCTGAGTGTCGACCATACCAAGGGTAGCCTCCCAGGACGTGACAGTCGACCCCCCAATACGATGATGTTTGTTTCTTCTTTTCGTTCGGTATTGATTGTATGCTTTGATGTTTGGATTGTGATTTTCATTTTTAGTAGCAAACTACAATTCCTGCTACTTCACGGACTTTGGGAGGCTAATTCATAACTCTATAGTTCTAAAACTTGCAAAGAAAAATTATGCATTCCAATTGTTCGATTAATTGCTGAACAAATTTTCCAAGTATGAGAAGCAACTTATCTAATGACAATGTAGCACTCCCTTAACAGTGGGGTGATCATTTAGTGGCGCTCTTAGATTTTAGCATTATTATTTTTTTCCAATTTTCAGCTATAATCCTTAATGTTTTCATACAAAAGTGGCGTTTCAGAAAAGGTAAATAAATAGTCATTTTTATTTAATTAAAAAACTTGAAATGTTACACCCTATAATTGCCCTCCGCCTCTTTCTCTTCTTTCTCAAATGGAAGATTAACTTTTGTTCTTCCTCGTGAGCAGATCACTTTTGAAATTCAACATCAAATTTCAGGGACTTCACTCTTACACGAAATAATTAACTTTTCGCATCCATTCTCTGCTTTAGATTTTGTGTACCCCTAAACTCATATTGATTACTGCAAAGAAATTGATGCGTCCATAACCATCTTCAGAAAATCCCTAACCCCTACTGCCATGAGGTATATCACAATTTCCCAGATTAAATGTTATATGAAACAACTTCTTACTGGTCTTCATTACTGCTATGTTAATCGAGTTCTTCACAGAGAGATCAAAAGTTCCAATCTTGATAATGAAGGAAATCTGAAGCTTGTTGATTTTGGTTTAGCTTGCTGATTTTCTGGTGATCATAATGCTAATTTGACAAATCATGTTATTACTCTGTGGTACAAACCTCCGGAATTGTTGCTTGGAGATACAAAGTATGGTCCCGTTGTTGATATGTGGTTTGTTGATTGTATATTTGCTTAACTTTTATTTGGAAAGTCAATCTTACCTGAGAAAAATAAACCTGAACAATTGAACAAAATATTTTGCCTTGGTTATTAAGAGCTTTTACAAGCCTGTTGACTTTTTTGGGACACTATCTAAGGTATGGTACCTATTAAGATATTTTGCTAGTGTATTGGAGATGTGAACCAATTTATATGTCATGTTATAGATACTGAACTAAGAGTTTTTCCATTGAAGTATCATCATTGCATTTTGTGTTTTGTCTGCATTATGAGTTTAAGTTACATACGCCACACAGATTCACAAATGGTAAAGCCTGATTTTCTCATCATTTGTTACTAACTTACGGTTAGTGAGTTTAACTTATGCATACATATTTGCTAATGTATTAGAGATGTAAATCAGTTTATATGTCAAGTTCTAAATACTAAACAAAGAGTTTTTTCATTAAAGTATCATCTTTGCATTTTGTGTTTTGTCTGAATTATGAGTTTAAGTTACATATGCCACACAGATTCACAAATGATAAAGCTTAATTTTCTCATCATTTGTTACTAACTTATGGTAGTGAGTTTAACTTATGCATATAGATTTTACAAAGGGGAAAACTTGAAAATACCTCCACACATAACTATCTCCAATCATCATATTTAGATGAATTTGTTTGGTTAAGTTAGGACAGTTCAAACATGCAGTCTTGCAGTAGAATATACCAATTTATTCTGAGTTGAATGGTAGACAATACTTGGAGGGTCTCTGAAAGAACTAAGAGAATTGATCAGTCTAATATCAATCTGCACTCTAAATATAGTATACATGTTGACAATAAGAGAAAAAATCAGGCACCCAAGTTATTATAGTAATTTAACATTCAAGTTAGGTAGCACTAGGATGATCGGCACAAATATCCACAGTTAATTGTTCAGAAATCATTTTTATTTTCTCTTGTATTTTAGAAGGCTTTAATGTATCACGAATATTCATGCTAAACAGTTCTATTTGTAAAGAATCAACATGCTTTTGTTTTATATCAACAAGCGTATTAATATCCCTACTAACAGGTTTAGTCACAAAATCAAAAGATATTTTTTTATCATTATAAGTGGCAGAGAAACCCTTTTCATCAAGGTATGTATAAGGTTAATTAGCATTTATGAACGAAAGTCCCAATATAATTGGGGGATAGATCTGATCTTTAACCAGGAAAAAGAAATGAGGAATGCAAACCTTATCCTGACAAATATGCACATTAGGAAGTTTATACTCTATATCTAAAGCATCTCCTGTTGCAGTTTGTCACGACCCAAAATGAACCGTGAGTGGAATCCACACCTAACTTCCTAAGTGGGTGAACCAACGATGCAAATCCCAACCTATATTAAAAGTTCAACTTATGAAATATGATATTAATGCGGAAGTTCAAACTCATAACAATAACAATAACAAAATCTACTAAGTCCATTACATAACATTCCCCAAAACCTGAAAGTCATCACATCAAGGACATCTAATCTCAAATATTAAGTCTAAGAATAACAACACTAAAATAGATAAATAAAATAGTTTATGTCCAAAAACTAAGGACATCATGCCATATTAATAGAATCCAACACGAGCTAGAAGGTTAGCTCACCCTGAAATTTGATATATTGACGACTGGCTAGAGTTGAGGGCGAGCCAAAGTCAATAGAACACTCGCTGCACTCCACAAATGCAAAACAAAGAAAATTACAAGTAGGAGTCAATACGATTCACATGTACTGAGTAGGTATCATCGACCGACTCTAAATAGAAATTAATATTCATCATGTAATATCAAGAAATCAACTATGACATATAACAGGTGACAATCAACAAGTACAAGTGACAACATCATAAAACAGATATGTAATCAGACAATAATATCAAGAACAAACACGAGGAC
>JBCEWC010019012.1:0-11648 GCA_038996855.1 Solanum aculeatissimum
ATGAGGGTTTGGGGATTGATTTAGGGGTTTAGGAGACCTTAGGATACCAAAAAGGGGCTTAGGGAAAAGTTAAATCATGAAATTACCCTTAATGAAACAGAACTTTTCAAGACTAAACAGAGTCACTCGGACTGCTACAGTGCCCGTCATACTGTTCACTGGTTGTGTAACTGGCCATTTAAATTGCCTTAGCTAAATTTAAACCAACCACAGCTTGGCCAAGCTTCTGCCCAACTTGACGGACCACCAAACTGCCCGTTTGAGGTCTGACGGACCGTGGGGTGGTCCGTGGACCTTAACTTAGTTTTTAGGGTGGGTCCTGGCCACCCCATGCACTTTGGGCCATCTCATGGAACCCCACATGGACCGTGAACTGTTTCACGGTCCGTCTCCAATGCCTTGGGCCATTTTCAGGGCCCCTTTCTAGTGTCTTCCGAATTTCAGGCAGTCTCACACTTTGGGCCATAACTTTCTCATACAAACTTGGCATTGAGTAAAACCAGTTGCGTTGCGAATATAATTAAAAGGGCTTAAATTTGATATGTAGTATCCCACATGGTTCAACCCACATCAAAAGGTATGGTTCTATGAAGCTCACTGTTCAAATGACCTCTCTAGGCCCCAAAATGATCCGATTTGCGTTCGGCCAATTAAACTCAACCCGTGGCTACCAAATTTCAACCATGACCAGTATAGCGTCATACAAGACCAACCATAAGGAGTTTAAACAATTTTTGGTTGTTACACAAAATCAAGGTATAAACTTATGGTAAATAATTAGAATAGTATTAGAAACACTTACCCAATAAATCCTTTGAAAATTATTTTTCAAAATCACCCCAAGAGCTTTGAAAGTTCAAAAATAGAGTAAAAATGGTGACTTATAGATTTAACACTGTTCACTAATAAAAAGTACTCCGTGAACGCGGGTAGGGTCCCGCAAACACGTAGAAGGCTGACCAAAATGACCTCCGTGATTGCGGAGATTAACCCGTGAACACGGAGAGTAAATAGGAGGGGGGGCACAAATGCACATACTCTGTGAACACGAAGGGTAATAATAGCCATACCTTTGCGAACGTGGAGAAGAGATGTGCCTGCACCAAATATCAGATTTTTCAGTAATGCCTAGTCCAATTTCCAAATCAGAACGGACCCTCGAAACTCATCCAGAATAAGAGTTTCACAAACTAAATATGTATCCATACCAGAAACAGTGATTTGGACTTAATGGAATCATCAAAAACCAATTTCAAGGCCTCCTCACCACAATTACCAATGCAAGTCGATAAAACTAGTTCAATCTCAAAATACCAAAACTGCCCTCAACAACTCCAAAAAATATAACGAGACCATTTCTAGTGTTAGTTTTACCATTTGGAACTACTAGAACTGTCAAAATTTTGATCCGAGCTTTCATACTCTGAATGTTGACCAAAGTCAAACTTTAGTTAAAAAATAATTCAAAATACAACTTTGGGCTTAAAAACCTCATTTTAACTCCGAATTTAGTTTTGTAACTTTTCATAGACCAGTTTTAACGTTCTAGAGATAATAAAATTGACAGATCCCTAATTTGACACCAGAAACTTAAAATGGTACAAATACTCACCTTTTCAATAACTTAAGCTTCCAAAAAGTGTCAAAACTCATATTTTCCATTTTAAAACTCATAGTTTTACTTCTGACATTATAGATAGTTCAAAATAGGCCCAAAGTAACTTATAGAAGGGTAAAATAGTAATGTTCATAAATAAAGACAAAAATGACCGATCGGGTCATTACATCAATGAATGATGATGTTCCTCTTGGAAATGTGATGACCTTTTCAGAAATGAGATGGAAATGATGGTCCTCTTGGCTATGCGACTAATGATGTCCCTTTTGGAAATGAAGTAAAGATGATGGGCCTCTTGGCAACTTGAGCATGTGATAACCCTTTTGGCAACTTGAATATGTATTGGCCCTTTTAATAATTATATAAAAATATCTTCTTTGGCAATGTGATATAATGACTCTTTTAGAAATAAGATGAAATAATGGCCCTCTTGGCAACGATACATATATAATGGCCCTCTTGGCGACAACACAAACGTGATGGGTCTCTTGGCAATGAGATGAAAATGATGACCTTTTTGGCGATGAACGAATGTAATGAACCTCTTGGCTATGAGATTAAAATGTCCTCCATGGAAATGTGATATAATGGACCTCTTAGCAATGATATAAAAATGATGGACCTCTTGGCAGTGAGAATATAATGGCTCTCTTTGCAATGAGATGGAAGTGGTGGCCGTCTCGGTAATGAAAATATAATGGCCCCCTTGGTAATGAGCTGGAAGTGATGGTCTTCTCGGTAATGAATAAATGTAGTGGCCCACTCAGAGATGAGAATGTAGTGGCCCTCTTGGCAATGATGCAAATGTAATGGCTCTTTTGGTGATGATAATGTAATGGCTCTCCTGGCAATAAGATGAAAATGATGGCCATCTGATGAGAATGTAATGGCTTTGTTGGAAATGATGCAAATATAATGGCCCTGTTGGAAATGATGCAAATTTAATGGACCTCTTGGCGATGAGAATGTAATTTCCCCCTTTGCAATCACATGAAAATGATATCCCTCTTGGCGATGAATGAATTTGATTCCTCTCTTTGTGTTGAGAATGTTATGGTCTTCTTTGCGATAAATGAATATAATGGCCCTTCTGGTGATAAACGAATGTAATGACCCTCTTGGTGATGAACGAATATAATGGCCCTCTTGGAAATGAGATGAAAATGTCCTCGGAAATATGATATAAAGGCCCTCTTGGCAATGTGTCACAATCAAAGCCTAGGGCCTAGGTATAACATGACAAATGGAAACCCAAAAGCTCCAAAAAAGCCTCGTAGCATCCATTTACTCATCATTAATTTGGAAGGCACAATTTAAACATTACAAAGTGATACTATGGGATAGTGGCTTAGGACTCAAGCAATAGGACATGGGGAATGGGACTCATTATCACACAATCACAACACAATAAGAAAGTCTAAGGGATGGGATCTAAGGATTCAAGCTATGGGGATAAGGAACATGGGACTTTCCATCACACATTCATCAATAAGCAATTCTAAGGGGCAAGATCATATGACTCAAGCTATGGGAGTAGGCACTTAGGAATTTCATCATCTCATAATCACATCACCACAATATTAACATAAGATAGAGCCTAATATTAGCCTCCATAAGCATCAAACATAACAAGGCTTATACATAGAGTTACACGACATCCAATAATGCCTCTAAGTCATAGATAGGATAGCGGCCAAGACATGTCCCAGGCTCACCCTCAAAGTAAAGGCATAAGAAAATCATAACATAGCATAAGTAGATAGAAGGTAGGTCTTGTTCTTGGAACAAATGACTCACCATAAGCAAACTTTTACAAGTCAAATCTAGCTGTGAAGAGGTGGATGAGAAAAGTCTCTGGTCCCTACATTGTTAGATCATGTAGGTAAAAGTATGCATTAGTACATTTGAATGTACTAAGTATATGGGCATGCTATGCATTTGAAAATGATAACATGCATTTCAACATTAGATGAAAAGGACACATATATATAGAAAGAAGTATAAATTAAAGAATGTCATAACAATATTAAATCCATGATGCATGATTGCCATAATACTTAAACATAGTGGGGATGAGATCTCAACTGACATATAAGGCCATGCAGGCTATTACATGGAATCTCGATATTTACTCTACACCATAGAAATAGTACTCTACACTAGAGAAACAATGATTTACTTGCCAAAGGTAGACAATACACCTCTTACGGGAATACCACCCATTTCTAGGAAGTACATTACCTTACAGGAATACCACCCATTTCAGAGAGGATTTTACATGTACATAATCATCCATAAAAGGGCATAAACATGAACCTACGACGGCATGTAGTTATGAAAATAATACTTTATTTAAGGACCCCTTGGGTCGATCCCCCACCTCCATTATCATTTGATGCTAAGTCATCATCCCACGGGAATACATATACATATACATGCTTGAAATAGGAGCATAAGACTTTTCAAATCATAATCATGCATACTTAGGCTTAAGAGCCAAATCACATTTCATAATCATAAATACTTAAGCTTAAAAGACAAATCATACTTAGATCCATGATTACATACATAGGAATAACTTATTCATACTTAAACATGATGGTCTATACACACTCATAATTTCTTAAAGCTATATCATAGACCTTATGTGATCACATGTCATGTCATAACCAAACTTTCCTTTAAATAATAGTCATAATCATAATTGGGTAATAACCCACATCATAATTCTCATAAATTCCTCATTAATGCATGCTTATGTCATGGGGAAAGAAGGAATAACATGGCCACTTAAAATTCATACTCAAAACATATTCATAAGATGAAATCATATTTAATCCATAAAGAAATCAATAATTGAAATATACTTGAAATTATCCATGCATAAATTCATCATAGAAAGGGACATGCATTTTAAATTCTCATAAAATCCATGTAAATTGACATAATAAGACTTAAAACATGTTAAAATCATCAATTGAAATAAAATCATAACTTAATTTCATCAAATTGAAGCTAAATCACAAAATCCACTTGCAAATCATACTTAGAAATCATGAAATTGAAGAAACAAATTTTTGGGGCTTCATGATTAGAAGGTAATCACGAATGAAACTACACATGCCTTGAAGAAATTAGGAAGATTAAGATGAGTTAGACTTGATCTTGAAGCACCCTTGAATCTCTTGGCTTGAATCTTCAAAGCTTGGCTTGAATGAAGTTCATGAGCTTTAATTCTAGAGTTTGAGTGTTGGAAATTTGAAAATGAAGTGTATCGAATGAATAATGGCTGATTTAGGGGTCTTAAGATAGGCATAAAAGTCATAAACGACCTTGAAAGTGAACCAAATTACCATAGAGCCCTTAATGACACAGAATAAAAAATATAAGCCAGACCACTGCACGATGGGCTTCACGGCTCGTGAAGCTTATCATGAAGGGACTCTAAGATACGAGATAGTGTTTTTTGGAAGAAAATTTGCCAAGGGTCTCGTATATTGGGGTGATATGAGACCGTGATGGTGCCTGCGGTGGAACCCTTAGGGAAACAAGTTGTGACCAAGAAAGAGCCTCCTCCCATGAGCCCTTTCACAACTAATGGTGATGTCCACGAGCCGTGAAAGGCTCCGTAAAGGGCCACTTAGTCCTGCACATCTCTACAAGCCATGACAATACATGAAACTGCCAAGGGCCACTCTAAGGCTATCTCCATGGCTCATGGACCCTTCCATGGCTCGTGTAGGTGTCCTTCAAAGGGCACCTTGGTAAAAATTATTGGAAATCAAATTTCAGGATTCGTTAAGGCCTTTCAAATATCAGGTCCTTACATCATCTTCCTTTTTGGAATATTCATCCTCGAATAAGATAGAACATGGCTTAAAGAGCTTAACTTAAACATGACACATCCATTATGAAAGTACAATGTGTAATTCAACTTTTAAAACTATGAAATCATCAAATCCATGCTAAAACATCATTTAAATTATTTTCGTGCACATGTATGCAAGTCATGACATGAAAACATAGGAATAAAAGAATTAGGACCAGTTGAACAAGAATAACCTAGAACCTTAGGCTTGAGCAGATTGGAATAGATAGGGATAATGCTTTATCATGTCCGATTCTACCTCCCATGTAGCACTTTCCACATGTTTGTTTCTCCAAAGAACTTTAACTGAAACAATATCATTGTTACGAAGTCTCTTCGCTTGCTTATCTAAGATTTCAATCAGAACTTCTTCTTAAGTCAAGTTCTCTTCAACCTCAACACTTTCCAAAGGAACCATCGTATTAGGATCACTAATCAACTTTCTCAACATTGACACATAGAAAACTGGGTGAATAGAACTTATCTCCAAAGGCAAATTCAATCTATATGCCACATTTCCAACCCTCTCAACAATCTCATACGAGCCTACATATCGGGGACATAACATGCCCTTTTTACCAAAACACATCACACCTTTCATAGGTAAAACCTTCACATACACCCAATCACCAATAAGAAACTCAAGATCCCTCCTCCTAACACCCGCATAGGACTTTTGATAATGTTGAGCCACTTTTAATCTTTCTTAATCAATTTTACCTTCACTATAGCCTCCAACACCAAGTACGATCCAATCAATTCCATTTCACCTATCTCAAACCACCCCACTGGGGATGTATGCCTTCTCCCATATAAAACTTCAAATAGTTCCATTTCAATGCTAGCATGGTAACGATTGTTGTAGGCAAACTCAATAAGTGGTAGATGATCATTCCAACTTCCCTTGAATTCCAACACACAAGCCCTCAATATGTCCTCCAAGATTTGAATCATCCTCTTGGCTTGTCCATTGGATTAAGGGTGGAAAGCGGTACTCCACTTCACCTTAGTACCAAATCCTTTCTAAAAATATCTCAAAAAGTGAGAAGTAAATTAGGTACCATGATCTGATATAATAAACATAGTTACACCATGTAATCTAACCAACTCCTTGATATATAACTTGGCATAATCCTTGGCATTAAAAGTAGTCTTCATCGATAAAAAGTGAGCTGATTTGGTCATTCTATCGACAACTACCCAAATAAAGTCAAATTTCTTCGAAGTATGGGGTAACCCAATCACGAACTCCATATTCACTTCCTCCTATTTCCTAGTAGAAATCTCAATGTCTTGGGACAAACCACTGGGCTTTTGGTGTTTCACCTTCACTTGTTGACAATTTGGATACTTGGATATGAACATAGCTATGTCCTTCTTCATACTATGTCACTAATGCACTTCCCTCAAATCTTGATACATCTTGGTGGATCTCGAATGTATAGAATAATGAGATTTATAAGCCTCTTTCAGAATTACCTCTATAAGACCATCAACATCCGAAACACATGATCGATCTTGGTACCGAAGCACACCATCTACCATTAGGAGAAAACCTCTATCTATTTTTCTGCAACCAACTTCTTCAACTCAACCAATGTTGGATCCATGTCTTGCTTTGCCTTGACATCAACAACCACAGAAGACTCAACTCTATTCTGAACATGAATGCCACTATTATTAGAATCAACCAACCTAACACCCAATCTTGCCAAACGGTTCACATCCATCACTAACACTTTCTTGGTCTTATCAACATGAACCACACTACCCATAGATAGTCTACTAAGAGCATCAACTATAATATTTGACTGGCCGATATGATATTGAACACTCATATCATAATTTTTATGAAGCTCAAACATCTTCCTTGCCTCAAATTAAGATCTCTTTAAGTGAACACATATTGCAAGATCTTGTGATCGGTGAATATATCAACATGAACACCATATAGATAATATCACCAAATCTTCAAAGCAAACACCACAACCAATAATTCATGATCGTGAGTTTGATAATTATTTTCTTGCACCTTCAATTACCTAGATAAATAAACTATCACCTTGCCATTTTGCATAAGCACACAACTCAAGCCAATCCGAAGAGTATCATAATATACCATAAACCCATCCAAGCCATCTGGTAGGTTCAAAATAGGAACTGATCTTTCAAAGTCTAAAAACTCTTTGTACAATCATATGTCCATGTGAATTTAGCTTTTTTTTGAGTCAACTTGGTCAATGGTGAAGCAATGGATGAAAAACCCTCAACAAAGCTCTGATAATAACTAGCTAACCCAAGAAAACTCAGAATATCTGAAAGAGTCAATGATCTAGACAATTCTTCGCAACCTCAGTCTTCTTTGGATCAACTTTAATACTATCTCTATATACCATATGACCAAGCATGGCTACTTCACCCAAAAAAAACTCATATTTTTTGAACTTGGAAAATATGTGTTTATCTCTAAAAGTCTATAGAACCAACCTCAAATGAGTCATGTACTCTTGCTCACCTTGGGAATATATTAAAATGTCATTAATGAAGACAATCAAAGGTGTATCAAGGAATGGCTTGAATACCTAGTACATGAGATCCATACATACCATCAAAGTATTAGTCAACCCAAATAACATTACCACAAACACAAAGTGCCCATATCTAGTCCATAAAGTCATCTGGGGAATATCACATTCCCTTACCCTCAGCTGATGATAACCATAACGGAGGTTAATCTTTAAAAAGTGAGTAGCTACTTGTAATTGGTAAAATAAGTCATCAATATTTCGCAAAAAATATTTATTCTTGGTGGTTACCTTATTCAATTATTGATAGTCAATATACATCCGAAGTAACCTGTCCTTCTTTTTCATAAATAATACAGGAGCACCCCAAGGTGATATACTTGGCCTAATAAAGCCTTTCTCCAACAAATCTTTCAATTGACCCTTTAGCTCCTTTAGTTCAGCCGGCACCATATGATAAGGAGGAATGGAAATAGGTGGAGTACCAGGGAGAAGATCTATGCCAAAGTCTACTTCCCGTTCGAGAGGAATACCGAGCAAATCTTTGGGAGAGACAATGACATTTGAAAACTCATTAACTATGGGAATGTAAGGATTTAGACTTTGGAAAACCTTGTCGATATGGTGTGCACTGATTTTGAACTCATTTTGGGTGGTTAATGATCACCATGAGTCTCCCTTATGTAGCCATGTTCAAGAGAATTGCATTGGTTAAGTTTATCTTTAGAACCATTGGAAGGGTAAATTTTAACTGGTAATATCTCTTAGACCAAGAAGAATTGGGTGTTCTGCGACTTCTCAAATTGAATCTCTTTGAGTTATCTTTCCAATGCAACTTGTTTCATTTGATTCGGAGTTCTGATGAGAAAGTTATGCCCATTTTTGTAAAGGTTATTAGTGTAGGGATTTTGTTGAGTTTATGGCTAAGGCATGCTACAAAGAGACCCTATACGGGTCGTGAATCCTTGCATAGACTGTGTGGGGGTATCATGATCCTTAACACAGGTCGTGATGAAATATTTCATGAAGGTCTCAACCTAAGGATTGATTTTAAGTATATAAGGTTAACATTCTGGAACTCGCGTCAACTATATGGAAGCCTTACGATCCATTGAACACTTGATGATCCATGTAGTCTTCCGTGGGATACAGCCTTAGCTAGAATTTTTGCCAAGTTTAGGACCACAAACTAGTACATGGTTCTTGAGCCACTGCACGACCTGTGGTGGTGTCCATCAAACGGTCCCTGACAACTTTTGAGGCTCATTTCATTAATGGTTTAATTATAATTTTTATGATTTTCTAAGGTTATTTTAGTCTTCCTAAGCCCTCCTAAACACCTGATTTAGCCTATACTCCTCCGTTCTCATTCAATTCAATTCACTACACTTAGAATATTCAAATACTCTCTCCTAAAAGCTCCTCTCAAGTGAGGCTTGAAGATTCAACTTGGAAATTCAAAGGGACCTTCTTCTTCAATCAATTTCTTCTCCATTATTCTTGGTCATCAAAGGTATGTGGGAATTTATTCATGGATCCTTCCAACCATGAATATCCAAATGTTTTTTTTCACTTGATTTTATGAAATTGATCTTTCTTTAAATATGGGTTTTTACAATTGTTGTTAATTTGATTAAAATTGATTTATGGGTTGTATTTAATTGATGATTATTTAAGTCCTATTATATTGAATTGCTTGGAATATATGAAGGTTTACTTGTGCATGTCCCTTTAAACTTTGAACCTATGTATGGGTAGCTTCAATTATGCTTTAAATGAGGATCTCCTTATGATTTAAGAACGAATTTACCGTGTTATGCACTTTTAAATATGAATCTCTATTGCCCATGCTATTTCTCTTATCGTTCATAGCATATGCATACATGAACATTGGATTTCATGAAGATTATGAAGTGAGTTAAGTCCAATTATGTTTAGGAATACGATTTTGATAAGGATATGGATATGACAAGAATGTGATCACATAAATATCTATGATTATAGCTCTTTGAGCAATTATGGGTGTTTACACCAATATGATTATGAATGATTGAGTTACTCTTATGCATAAAAGTATGACACGAAGTATGATTTTTGGTCTTTTGGCCTAAACGTGCATGATTATGATTTAAAAAGACTTATTCTTGGTTTTCAAGCATGTATATGTATATGTATTCCCATGGGATGACGACTTAGCACTGAATAAGATTGGGGGTGGGGGCTCAACCTAATGGGTCCTTATGTAAGTCTCTTTTCTCATAGCTATGTGCCAGACATAGGTTTATGTTTATGCCTCTTTATGGATGATTATGATATGTATGAAAATCCTTACCAAAATGGGAGACCCGTAAGGTAAGGTTATGATGAGTCGCTGAAACGCTCGTCATTTGACACCTTTCTAGCTAAAATCTTAGCGAATTCTCAAGAAAATTATTGTGTTTAATGTCTGTGTAGTGTGTGATGCAGGAAAATCAGGCTAAGCATAAGAAAAGAGCAATATGGAGCAAACTGTGACCAAACGGGCAGTCTCACGGACCGTTTAACGTTTAACGGGCCGTGGGACTGGCCGTTAAATATAACATAGATGACTTGTGCAGAGAAGAAGCAAAAATGAGATAAGTGTTACTTCACGGAAGGATAAATGGCCCGTCTACATATTAATTGGTTGTGTACTGAACCGTTAAACACAACAGAATGATGGCCAAGCAACTGGTGCAAGTTTGAAGCTAAGTGAGATTACACGGAAGGGGTGACGAACTGTTGGAAGTTTAACAGGCCGTCTACAGTCGCGTTAAAAATCACAGAAGCTGAGTCAAGCTGCTGTCATGAAAAATAGGCCAAGGCAATCCAGACGGACCAATTGACGGGCTGTTTGAAGTTACACGGTCCGTTACTTGTGCCGTTAAATATCACAGTGAGTTGAAGCTGAATGCATGAAGCCCAGGAAGCTAAGTGTTCCCAGACGAAAGGTGAAACAGACCGTTGAATGTCAGATGGTCCATTTAGTTACCGTTTCGCATGCCGAAGCTCGATTTTCCTATTTTGTGTAGGATTTGTTTTAAATCATATAAATACACTTTTATTAGGTCGTTTTGTATTATTGAAGACTGCTAGGTATTGATACGAGAGTTTTGAACTTAGTTTTGACTTTGGCAATTTTTTGCTACAATTGGTTCATTGAATTGCAGTTATAATTTGTGATTCTGTTGATTTTCTCAACTGTAAGTATAAATCATGTCTTCTTCATCTTGTTCAAATTCTTGGTTGACAAATATGCTAGGCAAAACCCATAACTAGGGTTATGGGGACTATGATTACCAAAGAAAATCGGTAAATTTAGGGTAATAGTGGTGGTGACAACAACATACACCTCAAGATCTCTTCACTTGAATTAAAACCTAGATGAGTCGATGCATTTGGGTACATCTGTATTCAGTGCTTTCCCGAGAGGAGAGTAATGATTGGGAAAGGAGTCTTGGGGCAGAATTCGGGGTTTTTAACGTAGTGTAAGTACTTGAGACCGAGAGGTGAGAGTATACTGGAGTAAAAAGTAAGTGCTCCAAGTTAAATGTCCTGAGACCGGAAGGTGAGGGATGACATGCACCTAAGAAGGACTGGAAGGTGAATTAGGTGTTAA
>JBCEWC010019013.1:0-11645 GCA_038996855.1 Solanum aculeatissimum
CCATCTGCTTGTACCTTCCAAAAGCATTCATAAGTGACAAGATTTTTCACTCCACAACTTTTAGATATGTGATCATTATAAACATCAAATGTTATATTTTTAGAATTCCACGCGAAAAAACAAAAGAAAAGTGTACCTCCAAAAAGTTTCTCGTTAAAATTAATACCATACTCATCGTTTGTACGAAGGGTTTTAAATCCTAAATCATCATCACCAGATTTACAATGAAGGGTCAGCGGTTTAGAATTAGGTGGAAAGGCGTCGATGATGTGAACTTCTTCTCTATTAGTAACCCACCCATAACTTCTTGCAAGAACTAGGTTTGGTAGAAAAATGATTGAGAGAAGAAGGATTTTGATGCTGAAATTTATCATATTTTTGACCTTTTGAAATGGTTCTATGCTTTGTTTGAATGTCGAAAGAAGTGAATAGAACACATATATTATGTCCATCAAGAGAAGTAATAGCCGTTACTTTTCTTTGATTTAGTTACACCAGATAAGATCATCATTTATTTTCTCCATCTATAATTAATAGAAGAGGAAAATGGTAGTAAAATAGAATTACATATCACATTGTCCTTAATAAAGCATTTAAATGATTTTTTTACCTTTCGTGATTCAACATATATGGTGTCTGAAACAGACTAAAAAGAAAAGAAGTGTTATACTCGATACAATTATCAAAATACCCCTAGATGAGAGACGCTTGCATAATGCATCTTTCCAAACTCTTTTGGCAAATGCGAGGCTGGAAATGTGATCAGTACAAAAAATTGTGTGGGAAAATCGTCTTGGTTGAATTTTAGAGCAACTAGATCAAAAGATAATTTTTTGAAGCAAAATTGCAAAACAAACAAGGTACGCGATAGGTCCACGTCATGGACCTGCCCCACGATAGTTCACTTTTAAGTTTTGTTCATAAAACACATTGAACAAGTGTGATTTACATAAATTACACATAAAACACATTTGACAAATCAATTTATGTGTTATTTTATAGAAAAAAGTTTCTGAACGTGTTTTGAGTTTTCCATCAAGAAAATGAACTGAAGTGCGACAAAGCCGTGTCGCGAACTTGCTCCATCATGGTACTTGACGTTAGTTTTAAAAGAAAGGGCATTCTAGTCTTTTTTCCACTCATCCTAGACTAAAATCATGTTGTTTTGAAGTCTTTTTTCCACTCATCCTAGACTAAAACCATGTTGTTTTGAAGTCGTTTTAAACCTTGTATCAATTCCCAAGCGTGAATTTTCAATCATTTACACTAATTCATCTTAAGAACTAAGGCTAAGAAGAAAATAGGAGGCGAGGGAACCCTTATATAATCATCCGTAATGAAAAAATATCTATAGCATCACATGATCCACACAATTTTTTCAAGCATTTAAGGGTCATACAATAGGAATTAGATGATCTTTTTAAAAAACAAATTCATGTTTATTGACCCATGAATCTTTTGAAAATATGACTTTTAGACAATTTTTTTAAAAAATCATTACAAAACTATCCATACTAACCTTAAATAGAATACTTATAGCCTCGCCCTAATTTAGGCGACTTTTTCAAGTATCTAGGAACAACTCAACACATCTCGTATGATTTTCTTGTTGCTGCTTTGTCATCGATTATTGTTTGCCTCTCCTAAATAAGAGGTAAATAGAACACATATAGGGTGTCTGAAACAGATAGCCATTGCTTTTCTTTGATTTAGTTACACTAATAAGATCATTATTTATTTTCTCCATCTATAATTAATAGAAGAGGAAAATGGTAGTAAATTAGCAATACATATCACATTGTCCTTAATAAAGCATTTAAATGGTCTTTTTATCTTTCGTGGTTCAACATATAGGGTATTTGAAACAGACTAAAAAGGAAAGAAGATTATTCTTTTTGAAGTACAAAGAGTATTAGATTTGAAAATTTTATTAGAAGCTATTCGAATGTAACATTTTAGCAAATAAAGTAGGAGTAAGCTTTGTGAAAACTAATATGGCCAGACTTAAAAATGTAAATATCTTTAGAAACACTTGTACTTCTTTAAAATGACTATTTAAGTTTTTATTAATATTTTTCCTTCATTTCATTACCCAAAAAGAGGACTTAAAAACATTTTAGGCAAATCAATCTAATGCATTTGGCCAATCATGTTTCTTCTCATATACAGGTGGAGGATTTCTATGGGGCGCAAAGTAAAAACCATCTTCTTGGACCGTCCAAAAGCATTCATAATCATATTCTGATGAAGATTCTATATCTCCACAAAATGTACCTATGTCATCATTGTAGACATCAAATGTTATATTTTTGCCATTTCATCAAAAATGACAAAAGAAAAGTGGATCTCCAAAAAACATTTCATTAAACTGAAATGATAATACTCTCTAATTCGTGTGTTACACCTTTGCAGATCATGCCTCCTAAGCGTATTGTTACCCAAAAAGATACCCTAGGTGACAATACTGAGAATCCCATTTCAAAGGTGCTTACTCAGATGGAGATAAGGGATTGAGGTCTACCAGCTAGAGCAATCGGGGTTCCACCGGCGCCTACTGATCAGCCAACTCCCACTTTAGAGTCTAAGCTTAGGGGAGCAATTACTACGCTCACCCAGCTTATGGCTTTCCAGAGTGGTAACAAACTTTATAGGCTTCTAGTTCTCGCTCCCAAGAGTCAACTACCGCAACCGGGCTTAGGGAATTTCTGAGAATAAACCCGTCAGTCTTCATAGAGTCAAAAATTGAGGAAGATCCCCAGACTTCATTGATAAGATATGAAAAATCTTGAAAGGCATGCATGCGACTAAGATTGAGGGAGTTGAACTTGCCTTCTACCAGCTTAAGGATATGGCGAACGTCTGGTACAACCAATGGAACAGGGTAGAGGCGAGGATGTTGAGCCTGCCGAGTGGAATAAATTTGAGAATGCCTTCCTTGATCACTTCTTTCCCCAAGAGCGAAGGTGGTCAAGATTAAGGAGTTTGTGAACCTAAAGCAGGAAGGGTTGACAATCAAAGAATGCAACCTCATTTTCATCCAACTATCCAGGTATGCTCCAGAGATGGTCCAAGACGTGAGAACAAGAATAAGGAAATACATATCTAGATTAGGTAAGCATGTGAACAAAGAGTGCAAGATGACATTGTTGATCCCAGGCATGAATATCTCTAGGCTTATGGTCTATTGATGATTCGTGAAAATACGACTCCGATAACGCTTTTAACTTGGAAATTTCACGAGTTCTCAAGCAAATTTATGTGGTTAATGTTTCGTTTAGTGTTATTTTCAGGAAATCAGGTTGAGGCATGGATTCAGACAAAAAAAAAGCAGAAAATGAAGAAATGTCGCTGCCAGGCTCACACGGGAACCCTCACTGGTCGTACGAGCTTACACGGGTCGTGAGAGATGTCGTGCATGATGACAGTGAGTATTGCAGGCCGAGGCAAACTGGAAAGAACCAAGTGAGGCCTCACGGAAAGCCTCACGGTTCGTGCACACCTTCACGGATAGTGGATCTGACCGTGAAGGGAGGTAGAAAGCTCTAATTGGAATCACACCAGAAACTGGCCAAGTGTAACCACACGGGACCCATCATGGGTCGTGTGGAGCTTCACGTACCGTTTGCCCAGCCGTGAAGAGAGGCAGAAAGTTTGAGTTAAAATCGCATTGGAAATTGTGCCAAGTGAAACCACACGGGCCGTGTGGAGTTTCACGAGTCGTGTGCCCATCTGTGAAGGGAGGCAGAAGCCTCAACCGAGACTGCATGTGAATTTGTCGTCAAGTAAAGCCACACGAGACCCATCACGGGCTGTGTAGCATCTCACAGACAGTTTTCCCGTCTGTCTGGAGAGGCAGTAACTTCAGCTGGACCTGCACAGAAATTGTTGCCAAGTAAAGGCTCACGGACCGTGAAGTGGCTCACGGTCCGTGTAGTTGTCGTCGACCATGCCAAAAACTGGATTTCCTATTTTAATTCGGATTAGGTTTTAGCTAATATATATATGTAATTTTAGGTCTTTTTTATTATCAAAAAATTGTTGGATACCAAATTGTAAGAGAGAACGACATTGTTGAGCTATTTTTATCGAATTTGTTGTTTTGTATCCGTTCGTTTATGATTGTGATCCATAAATTTGCTACGCATTTAATTGTAAGTACTAATTATGATTTGTTCATCTTATTATGATTCGATTTCTTCAATAATGCTAGGCTAAACCCACAACTAGGGTTGTGAAAACTATGCTAATCAACTAAGATAGGTAAATTTAGGGTGTAACTCAAGTGTGATTGTCATACACATCATAGGAAGTCTTCAATTTAATCTGAACCTTAATGAGTCGATGCATTAGGGTAGTCCTGTTTTCATTACATGCCCGAAAGGGATGTAGTGATTAGAAAAAGAATCCTATGACAGAATTTGGGGTTGTTAACTTAGTCTAAGTGCTCGAGAGCGAAAGGTGAGAGCACTCTGCGGTTTAAAGCAAGGGGAAAAAAGGGTAACTGTTCTGAGACTGGAAAGTGATAAATGAAAGGTACCTAATAGGGACCGGAAGATGAATTAGGTGTTAACTGTTTGCTTACTCGGTGTGTGTGATTGCAATCGTAGTAGCCTTAAGTTTGAATATCGACATTGGTAGTATGGTGATCACAATCCTAGTCTAGCAATAGATTGTTGAAAACCAGTAGTCATTTTAGATAATTAATTAGTAGAATAATTTTGATAACTAGTCTTCATATCACTACAAATCCCCCATTTATATTATGTGTTTTTAATCTGGAAATAGTTATTGCACTTGAAACTAAGTGTTGGTAGCTTTATTTTCACGCATTTCCTGTGGGATCGACCCCAACTCTTGTTGGGTTCTATATTTGATCAACGACCGCTTTGCACTTCATTTGAGGTGTGAATTTGGGTGTATCATTTATGCACAACAATTAAAGGATGATAAGAAGAAGGATAGAGAGGAGCATTTGAGCAAGAAGGAAAAGTCAGCAAGGCCTGAGCCGAGTCAGCCTAAGCAGAGTAAGGGTGAAAAGTCCTACTTTCAGAAGAGATCTAATAGTTATGCATTATCCTCAGCAAGTGCACCCGCTTTGAGTAACAAGTATGATCAGAAGTCCCAAGGTCAGCAGAACTTTAGGGCACATGGTTCTCAGTCTCAGGAAAGTGTGACCCTTGACTCAAAGGAAAGTCACCTTGTAGAAGATGTGGAAAGATACATTTGGGAGATTAGAGAGAGGGAGTGAATGGATGCTATAAGTATGGCCAGATGAGTCACTTCCTAAAGGAATGTCCAATATGGGGAAATAAAGCTCAATCTTCTACTACATCACCACCAACCCAAGGTAATCAGAGAGGTGATACATCAGGCACAAATAGTGGAACAAACCATTTGTATGTGATGGGGAGTCGACAGATCAAGAGGCTGCACCAGATGTTGTGACGGTATGCTTCGAGTTTTTACTTTTGACTGTTATGCATTGCTTGATCCGGGTGCAACTCTATCTTTTGTGACACCATATGTGGCCAGTAGATTTGAGATCTTTCCTGAGTATTTCTTGAACCTTTTTCTATTTCCACTCTTGTTGGTGAGTCTATCCTTGCCGAGAAAGTTTATAGAGATTGTGTAGTATTCGTCCATCATAGAGATACCCTTGCTAATTTGGTAGAGTTGGAGATGGTTGACTTTAATGTGATCCTTGGAATGGATTGACTTCACATCTACTATGCCTCCATTTATTGTAGGACCCAAACTGTTAAATTCCAATTTTTGAATGAATCTGTCCTAGAGTGGAAGGAAAATTATGTAGCACCTAAGGGTAAGTTTATTTCCTACCTTAGGTCTAGAAAGCTAATATCTAAAGGATGTATCTATCACTTCGTGCGAGTTCAGACCAATGATGTTGAGCCTCCTACCATTGAGTCAATTCCGATTGTGAGTGAGTTTCTTGAAGTGTTCCCTGAGGATTTGCTTGGAGTCTCTCTTGATAGGGAGATTGACTTTGGGATTGATGTTCTACTAGATACTCAACCTATCTCTATTCCACCTTATAAGATGACCTTTGCTTAGTTGAAGGAGTTGAAGGAGTAGTTAAAAGATTTGCTAAAGAAGGGATTTATTAAGCCAAGTGTTTCTCCTTGGGGTTCTCTTGTCTTATTTGTGCGAAAGAAAGATGGATCCCTAAAAGTGTATATTGACTATCTCCAGTTGAATAAGGTAACAATCAAGAATAAGTATCCCCTCCCAAGGATAAATAAATTGTTTGACCAACTTTAGGGTGCCACTATTGTTTTTAAGATAGACCTGAGATCACGCTATCACCAGTTGAAAGTGAGAGAATATGACATCTCGAAGATGACTCTTCGAATCCGATATGCTCATTTCAAATTTTTGGTGATGTCCTTTGGATTGACAAATGCACCTGTAGCCTTCATGGACTAGATTATCAGAGTATTCAAATAGTGCCTTGATATGTTTGTGATTGTGTTTATCGATGCTATTTTGGTGTATTCCACAGATGAGGAGGAGTATGCAAATCACATTAGAATTATTTTGCAAACTTTTAAGGATAATGAGTTATATGCAAAAATTTTAAAGTGTGAATTTTGGCTCAAGTCTATGGATTTTCTAGGCCATATTGTCTCGAGAAATGGTATTCGAGTAGGCACCAGAAAGATTGAGGTGGTTAAGAACTACCTCAGACCAACCTCTCCAACTAACATAAGAAGTTTCTTGGGGTTGACAGGCTACTACCACAGATTTATTGAAGGATTTTCATCCCTATCCTTACCATTGACCAGACTGACTTAGAAGAAGGTCAAGTTTCAATGATTCGACGAATGTGAGAAGAGCTTTCAAGAGTTGAAAATAAGGTTGACTATTGCACCAGTTTTGACCCTGTCTGATGGAACAAAGGATTTTGTAATATATTGTGATGTGTCTAGAGTTTGGTTGGGTTGTGCGTTGATGCAAAGGGGAAAAGTGATAGCTTACACTTCAAGATAACTTAAGGTTCATGAGAAGAATTATCCAACCCATGATCTTGAGTTGGCAGTTGTGGTGTTTTCCCTCAAAATTTGGCGCCACTATTTATATGGAGCACATATTGATGTCGTCACAGATCATAAAGTCCTGCAATATGTCTTCACCCAGAAAGAGCTTAATTTAAGGTAGAGGAGATGACTTGAATTGCTCAAGGACTATGACATGAGCATCCTCTACCACCCAGGTAAAACTAACATGGTTGTTGATGCTCTTAACAGGTTATCTATGGGTAGCACCTACCATGTTGAAGAGGGGAAGACGGAGATGGCCAAAGGAATTCACAGATTGGCACGATTTGGACTTCAACTAGATGAATCCGGTAAAGGTGGAGTTCTTGTGCATAATGAATTTGCATAATCTCTTGTAGTGGAGGTGAAGAAGAAGTAAGACCAAGATCCTACCTTGCTACAATTGAAGGCAAATGTGCATAAACAGAAGGTGATGACTTTCACCAAAGAGGGAGATGGAGTATTGAGATATCAAAGTAGATTATGTGTTCCAAATGTTGATGGTCTACAAGAGAGAATCATGGTAGAAACACACAACCCTAAGTATTTGATCCATCCGGGATCAACTAAGATGTACCATGACTTAAGAGAATTCTATTGGTGGAGTGGAATGAAAAGAGACATTGTCGAGTTTGTTTCTAAGTGCCCGAATTGCCGATAAGTTAAGGTTGAGCATCAAAGGCCATTTGAAGTAGCTCAGAACTTTGAGATTCCAGAATGAAAATGGGAGATGATCAACATGGACTTTTTCTTATAGCTTCATCCTGATTCACGAGGCTTTTTCAAGTATTAATTAGGGGTCACTCAATATGAATTAGGTGATTTTTTCTATTTTCATACGTGTTAGATTTATTGTAATTGATTTGAATGATAGGCTCTTGTTAGTTGCTACTTTTCAAGTTTGAAATGGATCATTAGCGTGCCTTGGAAGTTGTCTACATTTTGGCATCAAGAGTGATTACATAGTATATCTCTTATATTTAAGCACAAATGTAATTACAATTTTATTAGGTAGACAATATTTTTGTAGTTATATATAGGGGTGATAATTAGGCGGGTTGGGTCAAATTTGAGCGAGCCATAATAGGCCAAGACAATAAATAGGCCAAGACCTAACTCAACACGAATTTGCTTAAATCGAAATGGGTTGAGTCAAAATGGGTAATAGAACGGGTCAAGATCCAACGCGATCCAACTTTTACTAAGTTTTTCTTATTTTATTTGTTCTTTTTCAATGACGGGTTGAGTGTTCTTTTTCAATGACGGGTTGAGTGGGCTGAATTTAATTTTGCCACCCCTAATTATATATCATATTTGTTGTAAGTAAACAAATAAAAGATTTAGCTGCAATAAAATAATTATCACTATATTATATTTAGTGACAATAATAAATATATGTATTTAAAGCAACACTTTGTATAAATGTTGCTAAAGGTTTTAGCGACTTTGGATACAATGACATTAACTCAATTGCTGCTAAAAGGAAAATCTATTGCAACTAAATATCTTTTTTGCTATAGTATTAGATAAAATTAACACAATAAGAATTAGAAGTATCCTTCATAAAAATTAGACAAACAAATTGAAACCGAGCAAATATACAATTATATCAAACTTTATATTTTTTAGTAAATTTTTCACCAGTCATATTTCTTCCAATAGGCAGCCACGGGATCACGGTGGGCACCTAGGTAGAAGCCGTCCTCTTGTACTCTCCAATAACATTCATATCCATTACGACTTACATCTCCAAAACTATCACCTATAACATGATTATAAACATCAAATATTTTTTGCTTAGAATTCCACTAGAAATGATAAAAGAAAAGTGTTTCACCAAAAAACAACCTCCTAAAAGTAAAATGAAACTCACCATTTGTATTGAGGGTTTTATTTCCAAGATCATTGTCATGGGATTGACAATGAAGGGTCAAAGGTTTAGATTTTATTGGAAGGGCATTGATTATGTAGATGTCAATTCTAGGATTGAACCATGAACTATTAACAAGAATAAGGTTTAGGAAAAAAATGAGTGAAAAAGAAAGACTTTTGGTCTTGAAAATAGTCATATTTGGTTCTTGAAGTCTTGTATAATGTTTTGTTTGATAACTCTAGAGATTGTTCATGCTACACACACATATATATATATATATATATATGTATGCATCTCAAGGAGTCAATAGATTTGTCAATTTAGATAAGATTATCATTTATGGTTTTATGCGTTTTATTAGTAATGCAATAGAATATTTGGTTTATTATTCCCTTTGTATTTTTATTTTATTTCTTTTGACTCAAAATTAGAGATAAATCAGATGGTCACTCAATTTAATGCATTTCACTTACAAAAAATTGCTCAATTTTGTTTTATATCCCAAAAGTCACTCAATTTAAGGTGGTTCACTTAAAAAAAATCAGATGTTGGGTCTGTGCTAACACAGACGCTTGTAACTAGTATATATATATAAGTGGGTTGGATCTATAAAATGGTTAAAATGTGTATCTTACTATTTCTAATTAAAAATTTAGCTTAAAATAAAAAAAATCATTTCAATAAAATTAAATGAAAAATTATTTAAATTAATTAGGTGACTTTTTAAGTGAAGTATTAATAGTCGAGTGACATTTAAATTATAATATAAAGTTGAGTGATTTTCAGTAAACTATTCGAATTTGAGTGACTTTCGAATTATAAAATAAAATTAAGTCAATAATTTCCAAATTAACTATCCAAAAATTATACTATAAAACAGTCACAAATTGAAAGATAGTTCAAGCATCCATTTGGAGAAATAAATCTCTTGAGTTATTTCATGGTTAAACACGTTTTTCACCATTGCATCAATAGAAAATTAAGGTTTAATTAGAACACACATGAAAGAAAAAAATTTAGGACTTTTAAGTTTATAATTCAAGAAACATGATAGAGTTTTACAAGAATAATTTTAGTTAAAAAGCTTCATTAATTATATAGGCTAATCTTCTAGCTCTTTTTTTTGGGAGGGGGATTACAAGTTATTAGTGAAATAAATAATTAATGTTAGGGTAAAATAAAAAATAATAATTTTTTTTAATATGTCAAAATAGACAAATAAAAATTTATTTTTAATATAATCAACAGGTAAAAGTGAATGAAAGGAGTAATTGGCATCGACCATGATAACACATATGAAACAGAACATACCCCATATATTTTATTCCCTTGCATTCTCTCCTTTAATTTTCTTCCCTTAAGAAAAAGGAAAGATAAAATACAAGTAATCTAATTGTCTCAAACTACTATTTTTTTTCTTGTCTAAATACAAAATACATCATATTACCAAGACTCTTTCTTCCAATACTCAGGGGGAGGATAACGATGGGCACCAAAATAAAAGCCATCTTCTTGAACCCTCCAATAACATTCATTTAAATCGGAATTTACTTTTCCACAATCTTTTTCAGCTATATGATTATTGAAAACATCAAACACTTTTTCTTTTTTATCCCATCGAAAATGACAAAAGAAAAGTGTACTTCCAAAAATAACTTTCCTACGAAAGCTAAAAGAAAATTCCTGATTTTTATGAAGAACTTGAAGGCCCAAATCATCATCACCAGATTTACAATGAAGGAGCAAAGGTTTAGTATCATTGGGAAGGTTATTGGTGATGTGAACCTCATATCTAGAGCTAATGCCAATGCTTCTAGCAAATATGAGGTTTAGTAGAAATATGAGTGAGATAAAAAGGAATTTAGTATTGAAATTAATAATCATATTGTACCCTTGAATGGAAATTGTTCCCTTTGTTATTTCTTTTATACTATAAAGAAGTTCATTTTAAGAGAGTATAAAGGAATATGCTTTTTATTATGCCTTTTTATTTTTAGGTTAATGATTATTTGGTAGAGTATATTAGAAAAAATATTGAATGCAGTATGCACTAATTTTATGTATTATTAGAATTATGCTTGGTATAATTTTTCAGTTATGTATAACATTAGGTATATACTCTAATTAAGATTGTGTTCCAAATTGTTTTTTTTTAACAGAGCAAGCCTAAAAATACAAATAACTTATTTATTTCATTCCATTTTAAGAAAAAAAATAAAAATACAAGTTGTCCACTATATATATTATGCGGACACATTTTTTCTGTAAATAACTATATACGTTACATCTCAACTATTTTACCAGTCATATTTCTTAACATAATAATTTTGAGGGTTACGATGAGCATTGAAGTAGAACCCATCTGCTTGTACCTTCCAAAAGCATTCATAAGTGACAAGATTTTTCACTCCACAACTTTTAGATATGTGATCATTATAAACATCAAATGTTATATTTTTAGAATTCCACGCGAAAAAACAAAAGAAAAGTGTACCTCCAAAAAGTTTCTCGTTAAAATTAATACCATACTCATCGTTTGTACGAAGGGTTTTAAATCCTAAATCATCATCACCAGATTTACAATGAAGGGTCAGCGGTTTAGAATTAGGTGGAAAGGCGTCGATGATGTGAACTTCTTCTCTATTAGTAACCCACCCATAACTTCTTGCAAGAACTAGGTTTGGTAGAAAAATGATTGAGAGAAGAAGGATTTTGAT
>JBCEWC010019014.1:0-11645 GCA_038996855.1 Solanum aculeatissimum
AAGTATTTTTGGGACCAACTTTGTTACCGTCTCTAAAGACATTTAAAGACAAGTAAAAAAGAGCCGTCATAAATAACCATTAGTGAAGACGGCTATTAGGACGGGTGGCGACCAGCCATTTTCTGTCACAATAGTTCTTTTAGGGACCAACCTTAGGTTTTTAGGGACCATATTTCCCTTCCTTAGAGACTGTTTTTCTTGTAGTGCTGCCTGTGCACTGAAGCATTCTAAAAAAGGGAAAGAACTAAGTTGGCTAGGGTAAGGCCTCACGAAAGGACCATGGACCGTGTGGGGTTCACGTCCCGTGAGCCCTTCCGTGGTGAGATCCAAAGTATGGTCTAAATGTTGGACCAAGGCCCCGAGCCAAGTAAGGCTCCACAGACCACTTCACGGTCCGTATGATGCCTCACGGCTTGTGATGGCATTCGTAAGGTGATCCAGTGAAGTCCCTAAGCTTTTAAGCCAGCGTACGAGCCTAGTACGGCTTCACGGTCAAGTTTATGATCCGTGAGCCTCTACACGGACCGTGAAGCTGTCCCCATCAGCGATTGTTTTAATTTTTCTCCTCATTTCATTAATGGTTTAATTGTAATTTTAATTAGTCCTAGGGCCATTTTAGTCTTTTTAAACCATTCTAAAACCCATGAATTGAACCCTAATCACTCCTAATTCATTCAATCTCTTGAATCTCTTTAAATTTTTCTCTCAAGTTTTCTCCACCTCCATTCAAGACAAGCTTGAGGATTAGGGGAGTTTCAATTCTTCTTCAGAATTTTCTTATTTCTCTTGGTTAATTCAAGGTATGTGAGATTGATTCATGGTTTCTCATTAAACCATGAAAACCCAAAAACCTTTTTCTTTAATTTGATAAATTATGACTTCTCCTGAAAATGGGTCTTTAAAATTATGAATGATTTACTCAAATTGAATTGTGGGCTGTGTTAAATTATTAATTTCAAGGTGAATTGAGCCCCTAAGTGATGAATTCGATTGATTCCATGATGAGTTAAAAATGCATGTCCCCTTGGTTCTTCAATTCAAGTATGGGTATTAAGAATTTTGCTTTAAATTGATGATTTCATTATGCTTTGGATATGAACTTATTGTATTAATGATTTAAACGTTGCTATCCAATACCCATGCTACTCTTGATCACCCATGAATTACATTCATGAGCATGAAAGACTTGATTTGATGAAACTCTTGATAAGGGTTTGACGCTCATGTTATGATATGACTTGGTTTTCATAAAGACATGGGATTTGACTAAATATGATCACATAAAGTCTATGTTATGGCTCTTTGAGCAATTATGGGTGTTTACACCAATTTTATATGATATGATATGTAGAATGAGCTACTCCTATTGCATTGGTTTTTAAAACTCTTGTTGGCTTTTAGCCCAATTATGCATTATTTTGAACAAAATGTCAAATCTCCATTTTGAAGGCTTGTATATGTCTATGTATTCCCAGGGGATCAGATTTAGCACCGAGGGATTAGAGTCAGAGTGGACTATCTCCAAGGGTCCACACTCCTTTTCTTTAAACCATATGCCAACATAGATTATCTCCTTTGATGGGATTGACTTGTTATGTATCCCCTTTCTTAAGGGTTGATTAGGGATCTACCTGGAAAGTAGTCCAATTCTAAGTAGTAGCTCACTTGGTCTCTCATGTTTTCAGTTGAGGTCACATCCCCTCCATGATATGTAGGTTTGCATTCATGCATCACAACATGACATGGCATATTGTTATGATATCTACTCCCTTTGCTATGTGCATTCCTTCTATACCAATATGTGCCCTTGTCATCTAGCATTGTTATAGGATCATGTTCACGTGCCTGGCATACCCGCATACTTAGTGTATTATATGTGTTAACCAATACTCTTTGTCTACATGATCTAACCATGTAGGGACCGGAGGTGCCTTTCATCAACCGTTGGACGTCTCGTAAGAGAACTTGAAGTTTTTGCTTGTGGTGAGCCTTATACTCCAAGGGCAATACCCACTTTCATCTATGTTATGTCTTTATTCTATGTTTCATTATCTTATGACTTGAGGGTAAACCTGGAATATGTCGAGGCCTCATCTCATTTTATGTAGAGGCTTTGTTGGACATATCGAACTCTAATGTACGTCATGATATGTGTTGATTGTAATGATATGACTATCTATGTTCAACAATGGTTTCTTATGTTGTGCCTTTATTTCTGCTTATGTCATTATCATTGTTAGAGTGGGAATGTGCTTATGTGGAAAGTCCCTAAGCCTTCTTACCCCCACAGCTTGAGTCCAAAGCCCCGGAATCCCTTAGACATATCTGTTGTTTATTATGTTACACACTTCCGAACTGATGATATGTGTGATGATACTAAGATGACTTGATCGGGGACTCTCGGGTTCTCTTTCACCATGTCACATCTAGGCCCTACTCTCGAGTCATGACAATACTTTATGAGTAACCTCTATTATGTATTATAAATATTATTTGAGTTTAGATTCTTCAAGTATTGATTGATTAACATGAATATCTATTGGATGCTTATTCTATGTGTTTATTTATATCTATTAAAGTCATGTATGATGTGAACTATGTAAGCTATGAAATATTGTGAATTTTAAAGAAGAATTTCATGATACACAAATAAGGGTTTTACTATTATGTTGGTGGGTGGTTTTGGAAACTTTTCTAATGATCATGTTTGCCTCCTCCATGTCTAATATTCATGTAATCCACGATTTTAAGTTTAATTGCATACACCCACCATGTTTGACTATATTTACATGGCTAGAATTCCTATGTTGATGAGATGTTATTGAATGAATTGTTAGACAAACATGTTATGATGAATATGGGTTCCTAAGCATGTATTAAATTAATTAAAAGTTCCTATGATTTATAAGTGCGATTGTGATTCCTCATGCTATATTTTATCCTCTTATGAATAAATATAGTCTACATGAAGGGGTCAAGTTTGATAAGTGTTATACCCTCATGTACAAACTAATGTTCATAAGAAGGGGTCAAGTATATTACATGTCCTACCCTTATGTGTAAAGCAATGCCCACTAGAAAGGGGTCAAGTTTATGAAATATTTTACCCTCTAGTATATGGTATATATTCACTTGTAAGGGTCAAGCATATTACAAGATCTACCCTCACGTGTAATGCAATGCCCACTAAAAGGGGTCAAGTCTATGAAATGTTTTACCCTCTAGTATAAGGTTATGCTCACTTGTAGGGTATAGTACATGAATGAGCTGCTCTTATTATGTTGCTATATGTTTTTACAAATTATGATTATACTTATGATTATGTTAGGTATTCTGTGCGACTAGACTTAGCATCAAATGAGGCATAAGGTGGAGGCTCAACCCAAGGGGTCTTTATATAAAGTCTTAGTCTCATAACTATGTGCCACCATATATTTTTATAACTTCCCTAAATGGGGTTTAACTAGTGGATCCAACTAGGTCAAGTTACCTACAATTTGGGGTTGTTTGGTTTGCCTTGACAAGTAGATCACTCTTTTAATCGGTGTGGAGTGAACACCAAAATTTCAAGTAGTAACTCTCTTGGTATTATATGTCGATTAAGGTCTTTTCCCACATATGTATGTTATATTATGGAAGTTTGATTATCTCCATGTATTTTTGGATAAAGTATTAATTATACATGTCATATTGAGCTTATGTCTATGCATCATAATTATGCATCTTAATTATATTTGTCATATTGAGCTTATGTCTATGGATCATGATTATGCATCTTGATTATAATGACTTACGTTCTTTGTTTGTATTGCATCCCATATACTTAGTACATTCAAACATACTAACACATACTTTCACCTACATGATCTAACCATGTAGGGACCAGAGCTCCTATTCATTCTCCTCCTCCATATAGCTAGCATGATTGTTTGAAGATTGTTATTGGTGAGTCCTCCACTTTATGGACATTATCCACTTTAATTTCATGCTTTTGTTAAGACTGATATATTTTTGGATACTTATCTTTGAGGGTGAACCTGAGAGATATCTTGGCCGCCGATCCATTGTAGTAGTGTTGTTGTTGGATATGGAAATGCATGTTGCGAGTTGTCTCCTATTATGCTTATGTGATTATGGAACATATCCCTTAGTCCTTGTTTCCCTTCTATGGTTGTTGTATTTTGAGGATGTGATGGAAGTTCCAAGTCCCTAAAACATCCCCATAGCGTGAGTCATGCTAACTCGCCCTTTTGACTTTATTTGCTATCTGATTCATGCAAATATTCTTCCCTTCAACATCCTTATATCTTGAGTCCAAAATCCCATTTACCCTTAGAAATTTAATTTTTACTTGTTTATTTCCTAATTATGCTTCCGCAACCAATGATGTGCAAATCATATGTTAAGAGGCTTTTTTGGGATACCTTCGGGTTTTCTATTCACCGTGTCATGTCTAGGACCTAGGCTTAGGTCGTGACTAGCTTGGTATTAGAGCACTAGGTTTATAAGTGCTGCTCGAAAATCTAACACACCGTATCAAGCAGAGTCTTGTTCATGGTTGTGAAGCACGCCACAATAATGAATAAGAGGCTATAAGGCATTTAAGAAATGATTCAGTTCTTCATATTCTATGTTGTACAATAGAGCTAAATCCTCTAAGATTTATTTTTGATTCCTGTCTGTTACATTTCAAAAAATTTCTCAGGCCTTTCAAAATAGTGAAAAAGATGGTAGCCATCCCTCGCTTGATGATCAACTTCTCAACAATGACATATCAAATGAAGATATTTGCAATGCTCTACTACTATTGGCCAAAGTTGTAATCTCTCAACTAAACCAACAAGTGGTTACTCCCGAGATTACATGTGATAGAAAGGGAGAGAGGATAGGTAAGAGGGCCCGAGTTGATGGTGCTTCATCTTCTATCAGTGTTCTGATGTCCAAGTATAAAAAGGAAGGGCTGCCTTTCACAATATTTCAAGGATATGGCAAGAAGCATCAAGAAAAAGGTCTGATTAACACTGGGGGTTGTTTCATGTTTGTTGGTAATGAGCATAAGATAAGATATTTTCTTGTGGGCTTCGAGTAAGGGAAAATGAGGACTAGATTTGAAGGTAGACTTCCATATGCGAGGATTGGTGGGAATGGTGCACTAAATCCTCTTAGGTGCCAAAAATACGAAAGAAATCATAGAGTCACATGTCTGAGAAACATGGGTGCATGCTCTGGTGTTTCAAGATGGTCCACAAGATTGTTGATTGTCCATATTCTCAAAGGAAAGGTAAAGATGATCCTTCTCTAGGACATGGTGCTCACAGAACCCAAAGAGCACAAGGTGGTACTAAGGGTTGTGGTGGTACTATTCTTAAATATGGAAGGTGTGGGAAGAACCATGAAGGCATTTGCCAAAGAGAATTGGGTTGTTGTTTTGGTTGTAGAAAAATGGGGCACCAAATCGCCGAGTGTCCTTATGTTGCTACAGGTGGTAAGAAATGGTGTCCTCATGGTTAAGAGGTACCAAAAGGGCTAGTGTATGAAGGTCCCTAAAACTCTAAGAGGAGGTTCCTTTGGAAACTGATTCTATGATTTTCAACAGAGGCAAAAGGGGCCTGAGGCCCCCAATATTGTCACCTGTACGTTAAAGGTTTTATGGTTATGATATCTATGTTTATTTGGATCCAAGTGTCACTTTCCCATTTTTATGCTATTTCTTGCCAATAGACTTCATCTGTGTTCTGAATTGTTATGTGAACCATTTGTGGTATCTACCCCCATTGGTGAGTCCATTGTTGCTAGAAGAGTCTGTAAGGATTGTCCCTTGTCTACATTGCATAAAATCTTGCCTTGTGATTTTGTTGAGCTTGACTTGGTAGATTTTGGTGTCATTCTCGGGATCGATTGTTTACATGCATATCATGCTTCCATTCATTGTATAACTCATAAAGTTAAGTGTCAATTTCCTAATGAGCCTGTCTGGGAGTGGATAGGTCATAATACAGTGGTCAATAGTAGGTGTATTTCTTTTGTAAAGGCCTGAAGGTTGATTTCTGAGGGTCACATTTACCATCTTATAAGGGTTAGAGATGTTGAGTCTAAAGTCCCTCTTATTAAGTCAGTTCCGGTGGTCAATGAGTTCTTTATGTCATTCTAGATGAGCTACCCAGTGTTCCTCCCGAAAAGGGGATAGATCTTGGTATAGACCTTCTTCTTGATAAACAACCCATTTCCATTCCCCCTTACCATATGGCCCCAACAGAGTTAAAAGAGTTGAAGGACCAATTGAGAGATTTATTGAAGAAGAGTTTTATATATCCTAGCAAATCACCTTGGGATGTACCAGAGTTATTTGTAAGGAAGAAGGATGGCTCACTTAGAATGTGCATCAACTACCAACAACTTTTGTGGATCTTATGAGTAGGGTCTTTATACCATACCTTGGCATGTTTGTACTTGTGTTCATAGATGATATTTTGATTTTCTCCTAGAGTGAAGGAGAGCGTGTGAAAACTTTTAGGGTAGTGTTGCAAACCTTCATGAAAGGAAAGTTGTTTGCTAAGTTTGATGAATGTGAGTTTTTCTTAAAATGAAAGTTGTAAGAAATTGTCCAAGGCCTTTGACTCCAATGGATATTAAGAGTTTCTTGGACTTAGCGGGATACTAATGGAGGTTTGTGAACCATTTTCGTTCAACTGCTTCCCCTTTGACAAAATTTGCACAAAAGAATGCAAAATTTGTTTGGACCGATGAATATCAAAGGAGTTTTCAAACTTTGAGAGAAAAGCTTGCATCTGCTCCTACTTTTGCCTTACTGGAAAGGGCAAGATTAGTTAGGGGTTAGTTTTGATGAGACCAAACAAATAGAGGTATGGTGGTCATATATGGTTATAAGTCTTCTTTTATCAAAAAAGTCAAATCAAAACAAGACCTTGACCCCTCTTTGTTAGAATTTAAGACTTTGGTGAAAGAGGACAAGGTGGAGGTTTATCTCCAAGGGGGAGATGGTATCCTTAAGTATCAAGGTAGGTTGTGTATTCTCAATGTTGATTGGGCTGAGGTAATTGATCTTAAAAGGGGCGCATAATTTATCCTATCCCATTCATCCCGATTCCACAAAGGTGTATGGGGATTTGAAGAAAGTAGATTGGTTAGGTGGTTTGAAGTGGGAGAAATGGTTTTGTTGGGTCCAAATATTTTATGGAAGTTTTAGAGAAGGTAAAGTTGATTAGGGAAAGATTGAAGATGGATCAAAATAGGCAAATGTGCTACTCCGATATGAGGAACAAAGATCTTGAGTTTGGGGTAGATGATTAGGTGAATTTGAAAGTCTCACCCATGAAGGGTGTGATTCGATTTGGTAAGAAAGAAAAGTTGAGCCCAAGGTTTGGAGGGCCTTGTAGAACTTTGAGGAGAATTGGTAAGGTTACTATGAATTTGAGTTGCAAATGGAGATAAGTATGGTTCATAAAGTCTTTCCATGTACCTATGTTGATAAAGTGTGTAGGTGACCCAAGTTTTATAGTACCTTTGGAAGTTGTGGCTGTTGTAGAAGATAACTTGACCTATGAGGAAGTCCCGGTAAAACATATTAGACAGACACGTGAAGAGGTTGAGAAAAAAAGATGTGGTATTCGCCAAAGTCCTTTTGAGGAATCAACAAGTCAAAAGTGTCACTTGGGAAGACGAAGCAGACACGAAGAAGTGATATCCATACCTCTTCCACTCTATTCATGCCTAAAGTAAAAAATTTAAATCCTATCTATGATGGCAAGTCATGAATTTCATCCCTTATGTCATTTTTGCCTGCATACATGTACATGGTAACATGTTTTGGTGATTTTTGATGTATAAATTTGAAACTTTTGAGAAAGATATTTAAGTACATTGATTGCATTCATGTTGGGATGAAAGTCATCTAATCTTTCCTCTTAAGTACATTTCTTCACATTCATGGACGAATGTTCTCAAGAGGGAGAAATTGTAACATATCTCACGTGACTTAGAAAAATGCCTTATAGTGTATTTCTTGGATATCTCAAAATTCATGCATGATTTCACAAATTCGCCTTCATATTCATTTTCAAGGGGAAAAATTATGTGGGAAAGCTGTGGTCTTCGATTTTTAGATAACCTAAAGCAAAAAATAATTTTTCAGGTGATTCAAGGCTTATCCAAAAAATTACGTGAATAGTCTGTGTCGCGGACTTGTCGCTTACTAGTGTAAAAATGTCTTAAACTCATTTCTAGGCCAAAATGGGGAAGAAAAATTGAACTTTGTGCAAAAATACACTAAACCATAACAAGTCTGCGTCGCGAACTTGTCGCGCTTTAAGTCAAATGTTCCTTAATTTCCTGTTTCACTTAATGGCAATTGGGTAATAACCCAATGCCTATGCATATGGGAGTCCCTAATTTTTCAGCCCTAAAACTCATGAAAAATCTCTCAAAAATCCTCTCCAATCTTCCCAACTCCTTCATTCAATCTCAAGAACTTGCTTTGGATTTCAAGAACCCAATTCAAGCTCAAGTCTTCCTCAAGTTTTTATTCAAGAATACTCCAAGTTTAAGGTATGTGGGTTTCATTCATGGAATTTCATCCACCCATGAAGAAAATCCTTTTTTTGGTCTAATGTTTTGACAATTTAGGTTTAATACTTTATGAGTAACTTGTATTATGCATTATAAACATGATTTGAGTTTAGAATCTTCAAGTATTGATTGATTAAAATGAATATCTATTGCATACTTATTTCATGAGTTTATTTATATCTATTAAAGACATGCATGATGTGAACTGTGGTAATCTATAAAAGATTGTGAATTTTAAAGACGAACTTCATGACACCCAATTAAGGGCTCTACTATTATGTTGGTGGGTGGTTTTGGAAACTTTTCTAATGATCATGTTTACCTCAACCATGTCTAATATTCATATATTCCATGATTTTAAGTTTAATTGCATACAGACACCATGTTTGACTATATTTACATGATTAGAATTCCTATGTTGATGAGATGTTATTGCATGAATTGCCAGACAAACATGTTGTGATGAATTATGGGCTCCTAAGCATGTAGTAAAATCATGAAAGGTTCCTATGATTTATAAGTAAGATTGTTTGTCCCCTTACTATATTCTATCCTCTTGTGAATGAATATTGTCTACATGAAGGGGTCAAGTTTGATAAGTGTTTTACCATCATGTACAAACTAATGTTCACAAGAAGGGGTCAAGTATATTACATGTCCTACCCTTATGTGTAAAGCAATGCCCATTAGAAGTGGCCAAGTTTATGAAGTATTTTACCCTCTAGTATAAGGTATATGCTCACATGTAGGGCTCAAGAATATACAAGATTTACCATCACGTGTAATGTAATGCCCACTAGAAGGGGTCATGTCTATGAAATGTTTTACCCTATAGTATAAGATATATTCTCATTTGTAGGGGTAAAGTACATGAATGAGATACTCTTATCGTGTTGCTATGCTTTTTTACAAATTATGATTATACTTATGATTATGTTATGTATTCCGTTGGACTACACTTAGCACCGAATGAGACTTAATGTGGCGGCTAGACCCAAGGAGTCATTATATAAAGTCTTAGTCTCATAACTATGTAACACCATAGATTTATATAACTTCCCTAAATAAGCCTTTACTAGTGTATCCAACTAGGTCAGGTTACCCACCATGTGGGGTCATGTTTAGTTTACCTTGGCAAGTAAACCACTCCTTTATTCAGTGAGGAGTGAACACCGATATTCCAAATAGTAGCTTGCTTGGTCTTATATATTAGTTAAGGTCTTTTCCCACATATGTATGTTATATTATGAACATTTGATTATCTTCATGCATGTTTGGGTAAAACATGGATTATACATGTCATATTGAGCTTATATATATGTATCACGATTATGCATCTTTATTATCATTGGTTACAGTTTTTGTTTGCATTGCTCCCCACACACTCAGTACATTCAAATGTACTAACATATTTTTTCATCTACATGATCTAACCATGTAGGGATAAGAGCTTCTATTTATCCTCCTACTACACGTGTGTCACGATTCGAGAGTAAGGCCTTGTCACGCCTGGGATAGGGGTCCTAGATGTGACATGGCAAAGGAGAACCTGAAAGTCCTCGATCAAGCCATCATAGCATCATTACACACATCATCGGTTCGGAAACACAGAAACTAAGTACATAAGACATAAGCTCTAGGGGATTCGAGACTTGGGACTCAAACTATATGGACATTTTCAAGAATGGGATCAACATGAGTTCACGTAACACATAACATTTATCTCTAAAGGAACGGGAAAGGGTAATCCAAGCTATGGGGGCACACTGGGGTTATGGGACTTTCCACAAAAGCACATAGTCATTCATATCTCCCCACATAAAAGTCATAAGCATAATAAGAGACTAATCCCATAATCAAAGCTAATAAGCATAATTTCCATAATCATAACAATCATCATAACAAGCAAACATATAAGAGTATAGTGGTCCAAAGCCTCTACATAAGATAGGTGGGGGCCTCGACATAGTTTGAGGCTCACCCTCAAAATGAAAAAACTAAAAGTAAACAAATACTAGGCAGATAGGAAGTGTCTATTTCCCATGAACAAATGGGCTCACCACAACAAAGTCTTCAAGATTTATCAAGCGTCGTCTGGTGGAAGGTGGGAATAGTCTCCAGTCCCTACATGGTTAGAACATGTAGATAGAAATATGAGTTAGCATAATTATGTACTGAGTATGCAGGCATGCAAATGCACATGCACATGAGCCTATGACCACCTACATGGCAAGGGCACATATATAGAAGTGAATACAAGAAAGAATAATATATCAATATGCCATGAAAGTCGTGATGCATGCCATGCCATAATGCTCATATAAGTAGGGTAGGGGATGGAACCATAACCTACATCACAAATCCATATGAGCTACAACATAAACTTTCCCAATGTGACCCCTCTTTGTGTAAGAGAAGATAACTTGCCAAAGGTAATCTACATCACACCTTATGGGAAACAATACCCATTTTGAAGGATGGCCACCTTCCTTAAAGGAAACAATACCCATTTCGAAGGATTTCATAACATAGCATAGCATATTATATCATATCGTATCACATCATATCAAGGCATACCTTACGGGAAACAATATCCATTTCGGTAGCAATCAATGTAGGATCATAGTTTCAGGAAAGGAGTGGTACCCTTAGGGATAACTCACTTACTACTACAATCATTCTCGGTAGTAAATCATCATCACATAAGAATACGTATACATATATACATGCATGCTTAGAAACGGAAACTTGACACATAAACTTCAAATCATGCAACTTGGGCTTAGAAGCAAAAATACTTTCAATACTCGCATGCATGCTTAACAAGAACCAAAACATATCATGTTCATGCTTCATTGGGCTAAAATGCCAAACATACTTTCATGTCATGCTTAGTTCTCAAGAGTAGCTCTATTCATATCATAACAACGTGGTGCAAGCACGCAAGATGCTCCTAAAGCCATAAGATATCATATCGTTGAGTTAGTATGATCACAACTTAGCCTTAACCCATAACTTAGTCAAATAATACTGAAAATCATGTTAGGGACTTAGCCCAC
>JBCEWC010019015.1:0-11644 GCA_038996855.1 Solanum aculeatissimum
ATCTTTTATTATTTCTTCCGTACATTATTATTGGAATTGGGTTTTGGCTGACTTGTCTTGGTGGGAATAAGACGAGTATCATCACGCCCATTTTTGGGTCGTGACAAGATATCCATCAGAAAAATGATCATATGTATTTGATTTTGCTCTCTCTCTTCTCTCTTTCTCTTGCATATTCCATTTCAAAATGCTGCAGTTTAGGAAACCCGTCACTACTAGCAATGAAACAATAAATGTATGACTGGTATTTTGCCTTGACACTATATTATTCTAAATTGGTCTAGGACCTGACTCTAGCTAGATGAAATAAATAATGAGCATTCTCCAAAAGTCGGGAGGACTCGCCAATCAGCTGATATCTGGAATAGATCTTCAATGGAGCGCCTGTTGACGATCTCTAGTACCTGTCTCTATATCATTAAACAATGCACGGCCAAATGGGTGTCAGTACGTGAAATGTACGAGTATGTAAAGTTGCAGAATGAAACAGATAAAGGTAGAATAACATCAACTCAGATAACTCAAATCAAGAGATAAGGAACTCAATCAGGATGTCCCAAAAGTCTAAAGTAAGAATATAATTTAGACCTATAGGGGAGTTTCTCTTATCCGACAACAATCACTTATGAGTCAGTGATCGTACAACAATCCCGTTGATGTTGCCACAATCGTTCAATACTTTGCCAAGGTAAAGAATGAATCGATCCATTTTGGATCCAATCACACGAGTCCTCTATTGTTTCAGGGACCTATCAAGAGGAAACATCTGACTTAATGGTGTCAATCCTCTCCTACTTTGGCAACGTAGTTATTGAGTTCGAGTTGGACTTACTCTCACTCAATTTGATGCTTGATACTCTTCCCAAGATCCAATGCTCATAAACAATCAATCCAATCGATGAGTCTGATAGGGACTCTTATCAATTCATCAATTCTATCACAATTGAGCCTTTCGGTCTATCAACCATCCAATCAAATTTTCCAATCACATCTTTCAAGAGGGGTTTTAGGCAATCATTAAGAGGGCTATCAATCTAGACAAATCATTTGAGTTCAATTTATAAAGACTAATAGGACCATCCAGTTCTATCAATATTATCATCATGCTCACACCACTCTCACAATCACAATCATATTGTTAAGGCTTTAGACTTAGCCCTTAGGTTCATTCATCAATCGTTTATTAAATAATATTTAGGATTTATGAAATAATTTATATAAAAATATTTGTTTAGTAAATCAAGTTCATGATGATCATCAAGCATGCAAAAATACATAGAATATATAGTTTACAAGAAAACCTCTAAAGAAAACATGCATGGAGACTCAATACTTTCACAATCTTTCTATTAACATCAATGTGGCACATGGATGAACAATCTCATGCTTTAGTTTAGCTTTATATATCCGGAAGAGAAAAATCTCTTGAAGAAATCTTAGGTTTGCACTTGAAGATGAAGAACCCTAGCCTCTTCTTTGGGAGAGCTTTGAACGTAAAATTTTAATATTTTCAGGGATTTATGCGTTAATGGGAGGTTATAAGGCTATATGATAGGCTTACAGAAGTTAATTAGGAGTAAAAGGTCAAAAATAATTTTTTGGGAAAGTCAAATAGTCATCAAAATTGAAAAAAATGACCTTTTAATGAGTTTCGGTTACCAAAATGGCGGTCTAGGGCCCCCATCGCCGAACCATTTGGCGGTATGCCGAATGGGGATCCCCGGTCACCCCTTTTTTTAAAAATAGTTTTTCGGCCTTTCTAGAACATTTCGGAGGTCAAATTCAGCGGACAGTCCGGACATATTTAAGTGAAACAGTTATAACTTTTTACTTCGAACTCCGATTAAGAAAAAATCAAATGTGTTGGAAAGATAATTCAAAGATCTTCAATTTGATATATTATGGGTCACCTAACTCATTTGTGTGCTGAGAGATATGACAATTTGAAGTTGACCCTTCTATGACCTCATACCGAAACTTAGCCGATTGAAATGTTTTGAACTCATCTTGACCTTGGGTGTCCCTTATGACCTCAAACCACATCCTACACACTTAAAATACTTAGTAAAAGACCTAACATACATTCACAACTTTGAAGTTATTGGATTACCTAATTTCATAGCATTCATATCGAAACTCAATCAGTAAGGAATGTTTCATCTCAACTTTGTGTTAAAGGGTTTTTGTGACCTTAATTCATCTCAAATCTATCATCCCACTATAAAATAAGCTTTAATACCTATATTAAATATTAGAATCTCTCGGTATGATCCCATACACATAAGAGGGAAGTTTGGATCTTAACTTAGGAATTTCCAAGATGTTACAGTACGTAGGTTGTGATGAATATTTTAACAAGCAATTCCTATCTTATTTACTGTCAGTCAGTCTATAAAAGGTAAACTTTTTTTGAAGATTAATTTTACATCCAAGTTGCAGCTGGGTATATCTGCTCCTTGATTTAACATACTAGCAGCGTGGAGCAAGGCATCATCTCCCCTGAAATTTTAAAAGGATCCTACAGTTGTTAAGATTGCACCATCTGTAACACACACTGCAAAGAAAATTCTGCAAAATGAGTGATCTATGGACAAGGATATTCTGTAGTTTTCTGCAAGACTTGCAACGGATAGACAAGAAGACTGCATCAATTTTCCTGAAACTGATCATTCAGTGGTTCCGTAAGAGACTAGAAATGTGACTGGATGGAGACAGATTTCTATTTTATGGAGGTTGGATTCTAGAAATAAGAAATTTCCTGGATCTGCTTCTAACAATTTTCCAAGATAGTGATGGTCTTAATTGTCTCTTCTGCTGTTTTCCAACTTGTTAATTGAACTAAAGTTGGACTGAGTACAAGCTTAGATAAGAGGACTTATTGACTTGTATGATCAACAATTTGTTAATCGAATGGAAGAATATACATTGTATTACTATCATATAACTATAAAAACCCTTACGAGATCCACTCATACTGGACACAAAACAAATCAATATAATACAAGTCATCCAAAATGAAGAACCATCATATAATTGTATTTCTCTTTTCCCTCTTCCTTATTATGAGTCTTCGCGGCTTTGTTTCATGTACTGAAGAAAAAAAGGTGTATATAGTGTACCTTGGAGAGCACAATGGAGACAAAACTTTGAAAGAAATAGAAGATCATCACTGCTCATTTCTTCATTCTGTCAAGGGTACTACTTCCAAAAAAGATGTTAGAGCATCACTTGTTCACAGCTACAAGAACGTCATCAATGGTTTCTCCGCTTTGTTAACACCACAACAAGCCGATATGATATCAGGTACCAACTTCATAAACATCATACATACATATGAACTAATTATAGTTTAAGCTGTTTGAGCGCAGCCAGCAAACTGATGTAACTTAATGATATTACGTATCAACATGCGATCATGTGTGAGCCTGATTCTTCTTATGATCAAACATGTTATGGGTGGCAGTTAATTGATTAGTTATATTACGTCTCAAGCTGCTGTGTTGGTTACTCGCATTTGTTTCTGATCAGTATAATTTCTTTTAAAAAACAGGGATGGAAGGGGTAATATCGGTATTTCACAGCGATCCTCATACAATAAAGCCTCATACTACAAGATCTTGGGATTTTGTGAGCTTACTGGAAGGAACTTCGCTGATAAATTCTGGAGAAGAATTGCTGCAGAATGCAAATTATGGAGAGGATCTCATAGTTGGGGTTATAGACACTGGTAAGAGCTTTTCTCTTCTTTTTTTTAAAGAAACATTTGAATATACTCACTTTGTTCCAATCAAAGTGTTTTAATTTGACTTGACCACAAAGTTTAACAAATAAAAGAAACTTTGGAATTTTATGGTTTTAAATTAAAGATGTGTATGGTCTTTTAAATCTTTTGGACTTAAACTTGCTACGTAGAATCGGGACGGAGGGAGTAATACTCTTTAGGAACTCAAAGTTATTGAACTCTGTTTCTGAACAATACCACTCCTTATATCTTCATCTTTTTTGAAGGGGTGTGGCCAGAATCTTCAAGTTTCAATGATGAAGGAATGGGACCAGTTCCAAAGTCATGGAATGGAACTTGCCAAGAAGGTGTTGCCTTCAACACCTCCCATTGTAACAGGTTGAGCTAGTATTCTTTTCAACTAGTCCAATGATGAGTCAATTTCATTTATTATTTTCGCTTTCAACTTAACTTATATATACGGACAGTCTATGACTCTTTTGCTCTTTTTTGTTGTTTTTTTGAAAGGAAATTAATTGGAGCGCAATACTATTTAAACGGTTATGAGGCACACTATGGTCCTCTTAACGAGACAAGGGACTTCCGATCACCAAGAGATGTAGATGGTCATGGTACTCACGTAGCAGCCACAGTGGGTGGTCGAAGAGTTGCAAATGCATCAGCAATTGGTGGATTTGCAAAGGGTACAGCCACTGGAGGTGCCCCGAATGTTCGTCTAGCCATCTATAAAGTATGTTGGCCAGTTCCAAATCAGAGTTTAGCTGAGGGAAATACATGCCTTCCAGATGACATTCTTGCTGCTTTTGATGATGCCATAGCTAATGGGGTTCATGTACTTAGTGTTTCTCTAGGTATAGGGTCTACACCTATAGCAACATATTACACACAGGATCCTATTGCAATTGGATCTTTGAATGCTGTGAAGAGAAATATTATAGTAGCTTGTAGTGCTGGAAATAGTGGTCCAACACCCTCTACTGTTGGAAATGTAGCGCCATGGATTATCACGGTTGGTGCAAGTAGTATAGATCGAGTTTTTTCATCTCCAATTATGCTCGGAAATGGAATGATTGTCGAGGTAAGGATATATTTACATTTACTTGTAAATTATCCCAGTTCAATTCAGTTGTTGGGTAATGCCAACACTCAGTCTATGGCAAGGCCACAAGAGACTGAGTTGGACCGAGATGAATTCATGGACTTAGTTAAGAAATACAGTTGCATCTTTGCTATTGCCCACTTGGGACTATTGCTTTTCAAGTTGCTAACCTTTTTTCAATTATTTTTAAAATAAATATTTAGGGGGAAACAGTAACTCCAATAATGAGGAGGAGGTTGCATCCCTTGGTTTATGCAGGAGATGTAGAAATTGCAGGAGCTACGGCAAGTAATACGACAGGGTAACTTCCATTTTATTTTAGTACTTTCTTTGATTTATTTTATGTGTCTTAGTTTGATATAGTATGCAGATCAAAAAAATAAAAAATACTATATATATTATACCAAAATATCCTTTAAATATGTCCTATTAGATATGCCATATGGAATGTTGCAAAATATTTTCTTCATTTCAATTTGTTTGTCAAATTTTTGACTTGACACAGAGTTTAAGAAAATAATAACTTTTGAATTTTGTGGTTTTAAATTAAAAATATGTCAAATATATCAAAATTCTTCTTTAATCTTTGTGGTTTTAAACATGATAGGTAAAAAGTTGAAATTAAAGAGTCGCTAAAAAGGGAAAAATGCTTTTTTTTTAAACATACTAAAGAGGAAAATATGACAAACAAATTGAAATGGAGGAATTAATAAATTTACTAAATATAAAACATAGTATTTCCAAAAGCGTCTTTGGAGAGAGTCCAACAACCGTCCATTCGCTTCGAGGCACAAATGAAAGGCCTAGATCTATAGGGCATACATCCTAGAATTTGGGGCGTAAGTCCCGAGTGTTAATTTGATTTTTATTATTTTAAAAGTATATTTGCTATAAATCATATTTACTATTTTTGGTATAATGATATTACTCCCTCTGTCCATCTTTACTTGACCCCTTTACTATTTTAGGATGTTCAACAATACTTGTCCAGTTTATGAAATCAAGAGATAATTTTACACTTAGTTCCTAATTTACCCTTGTCATTAATTATAGTTATTTCCCTATTACATTTTTCAATACATTCCATTAATTATATTCAAAGGGTGATTTGGTAAAATTACTCCTATCATTTACTACTTCTTAATCTCTGTATCAAGTTAATAGGGATCAAGTAAAATTGAACAGAGGGAGTAATATTTTATGTTATCATGTTTTCACATTATAGTGAATTTTTTCAAAATATATAAATAAAGAAAGTAACTCTCATAGAAAATGACACTGCCATAAATAATTTGTTAGATAATCGTGCTGAAATTGATAGAATATATAGATTCAATAACACTATGTTCATAAGACAACTTTATCCATTTTTTTGTCATTGTTCTTACACTTTTTATCCATCTTATTCTTTAAAATATATAAATAATAATCAATGCAAATATTAGTTGAGGATGTGAAGGACTAGTGGTAGAGATCAATGATGAAATGAGTAATGATTTTATTTTAAAGATTATCTCGGCTACTGTAATTTATTGTATTTTTATCTTTGTCAAATAATATTTATAATTTTTTTTCTATATTATCAATTATTAATTTAAATTTATTTTCAGAATTATTAAAATTCTTACATTTGCTTATTTTCTTAGTTATAAAATTGAAGATACATGAGATATACACCCAATAGCTACATGGGACTGTCTCCGTGTTTCGAGGCTTACGCCTAGCCTCATGCCCCTACCTTTTAAAACAACACTGATAGCATTGATTTCTTTTAAACAAATCAAAAGGAGAAAAGTAAGACACCTAAATTGAAACAAATCAAGTCAAAGATATTGCAACTAATATTTCATTGCTGTCTTTTGCATATTCAGGCAATGTCTTCCTGGTACACTATCAAAAAAGCTTGTTAGAGGAAAAGTTGTCCTCTGCATAAATAGTACTACACAGGCATCAATGGAAGTGAATAGAGCTGGAGGTGTTGCAGCTATTTTATTATATCCATTTAATGAGATACAAGTCACCCCTTTTCTGGATCCCACAACAGTGGCTTTTTTGGATGGCTTTAGGGCAGTCTTGACATATATACGGTCTGAAAATAATCCAATGGCAACACTTATCCCAGGGAAGACATTGATTGGCACCAAGCCAGCACCTGTCATGGCACCTTTCAGTTCCAAAGGACCAAATGTTATCGATCCTAACATTCTCAAGGTAATACATATTAGAGTGCCACTAAATGAGTACTTTAGCAAGCAATTTACAGTTGGTCGGTGTATAGAAGTTAAAACTCTATTTGAAGAATACTTTTACATGAAATTGCAGCCAGATATAACTGCTCCTGGATTTAACATTCTAGCAGCATGGAGTGAGGCATCATCTCCCCTGAAAATACCAGAGGATCATCGGGTTGTTAAGTATAACATGCAGTCTGGAACTTCCATGTCTTGCCCACATGTTTCTGCTGTAATTGCACTCTTAAAATCAATTCATCCAGATTGGAGTGGTGCTGCAATCAGATCAGCTCTAATGACCACATGTAATTCTGCTTTCCTCTCTTTCTCTTCAAGAAATGCATTCCTGCTTAATTTTTTTCTTCAGAATTTCAAATAGATAGCTGTCTAATTTATTCTTACTGCAGCAACAATCAATAATGTGTTTGGGAAGCCAATAACAAATGCCACTGGTGATAATGCAAACCCCTTCGAATACGGAGCAGGACATTTCAGGCCATCAAGAGCAGTAGATCCTGGACTCATTTATGATGCTACATACATGGATTATCTTCTGTACCTCTGTAGTCAAAACATAAGCCTAGATTCATCATTCAGTTGTCCTGAGAAAGTACCTATGGCGAGTAACCTTAACTATCCATCACTTGCAATAGCTAATATCAGAGGATCCAGCAGGACTGTCACAAGAGTTGTTACAAATGTTGGAAAACACAATTCAACTTACGTTTTAGCTGTGAGATCACCTCCTGGATATGTGGTTGATATTGTTCCGAAAACCTTACGCTTCAGCAAACTGGGAGAGAAACACAGCTTTAACATAACAGTTAGAGCACAAAGTATTATTGAAAAGAGAAATGAGTTTTCCTTTGGTTGGTACACATGGAGCGATGGAGTCCATGTGGTTCGAAGTCCAATTGCAGTATCATCAGCGTAACTAAATCATGCATTTGTGAATAAGTGCCAAAACTATTTTCCGTATGTGTAACTAGAGCAATCTGTTATGAAATTTCAATAAAAAATTGTTAGGTTCTGTTAAATAATTGAAATTGCATTTCTTGCTCAGGCAGATGATCGGATTTGTACTATGCAAAATAAAGAAGTAATTATGTATCTAGTTGCTATATAAATTATAGTTGGGGTTATAGACACTGGTAAGAGCTTTTCTCTGTTTATTCGGAAAACATCTGACCTGTGTCCCAATTTAAGTGTCTTAATTTGACTAGTACAATATTTTAAAAATAAAGCTATACTTTTGAATCTTGTGATTTTAAATTAAAAAAATGTATAATACTCTTTGGAACCTAAAACTCTCTCACTGTTTCTGAATAATTTGAACAGTACTACTTTATACCTCAAAATTATCTAAATACATTTACTTTTCATCTTCTTTTCTTAAAGGGGTGTAGCCAAATCTTCTTTTCATAATCGGTGACTTAAGAGTAATAAATTGAAACTATTGGGGGTCAATTGCTCTTAAGGTCTTTCATCTTATTAGAGTTATCAATATGGGCTGACCATCCATTCGGACTAGTTCATACAAGTTTTGAAATTTGATAGATTAGGTCGGGCTGACCTTTTTTTTATGTGACCAAAAACAGCTAGCCCAGAGGCCTAGTCTATCAGTAAGTGGGCTGCATGTCTTGTCGGGTCAACCCACATTTTTACAAGTATATTTTTTTCATAATTTTTAAATTAAATTATAATTCAAAAATATTAAAATAAATAGCAACAGGACAACATTACATAGTATTAGTGTTACTATTATATACTATAAAAATATAATTTGTATCTAAATTTTAATATTTAAAATATTTAAATGAACTTTGAGTTTGAATTCTTATTGTGTTTAATACTCTACTTTATTTTTATTTTTAATTCGGTCCACGGACTGATCCAATCCATATTGCAAAAGCTTCACAAATCAACAAGCTTATTCGGGTCGGGCTACAAAAAATTAATTTTTCAAATGAACTTCAAAAATCTTAGCCCAGCTTTACTAAATCACATATTAGACCAGGCCGGTCCAATGGACCTAGCCCATATTGACGGCTCTACAACTTGTAATATAATATTATCCAAGTTTGAATATATTATATTAATTTGTCCATGGTCAAGAATTGAGATGACGGAGGAATCACCATCTCTTGCAGTTGTTGTCAACAAAATCTAGTTCTATACGGGCCGGATCAAGGTGGTGGAAGTGGGTTCCCAAAAACCCAGAAATTTTCTTGCTTTATATTGAAAAATTTATTAAATATTATTAAGAAATATTTGTTGGAAATCTTATAAAAAGTAATTTCAAGGTCCAATGGTAGAAATGGAACTTGCTTAAGCTATGTTATGATCCTCGATGAGGATTTGATTTTTTCAAACTATATACAATAAAGTTTTTTTAAAAAAAAAAATTGAAACTGTTGAAATACCATGAAATTCTCATCTTGAATCGCCATTGATTTTATAAGATTTTTATGACAAAATAATTGATAACAACGCAATTTATAAAGATATAACTAATCTTATGACAAATCTACTAATCTTCTATCATCACAAAAAAATTAAAATTTATTTTTTAAAAAAATATCTCAATTTTTTTTTAAAAATATTTACCCCCAAAAAAAAAAAATATATCAAATTTTGATTTGAAAGTTATATATAGAGTTGGGTGTGATCGAATTTCGATTTGAAAGTCATCGTTGAGTCTAGATTTTAAAGTCGAATCTTGGATCACAAGTCAAGTAGGGTTTCACATCCAGTTTTGGGGGTGGGTCTTGATTAGGAAGTCGGGTATCAATTCGAGTGTCATGGTCGGATCCCAAATTGATCAATCGTGTCCAGGTTCGAATGTTGAGATCAAGTCGTGGATCGAGTCTCAAGGTTGAACTTTGGATCGATTACGGGGTTGAGTTTGGATTTGAGTGTCGGGATTGGGTCTCAAATCGATTATCGGGGTTGATTTTCATGTCAGAAACTATTTTTCTAAAAAATATTTTCTACTCTCTAGCAAAAATTAAAAGATATTTTCTAAAAAAATAGTTTCATCCACTAACCAAACAATAAAAAAAAACTTTTCAAACTCACCAACTAAACATGTGAAAATAAGTTAGAAACCAACTTATTTTTCAAGAAAATATTTTCCTTCATACCAAACTTTTTGATTTTGAGTGTCACTTTTTATTATCTTTATATTTAGTATATATATATATATATTAAATTTTAGTAAAGCATTCAAATATATATTGTGCTATCTCCAAATTATTTTTTAATTTTAATTCAATCAAAATTTAATTCAAATCATGCTATTTAACACCTCCAAACCATATAGATTTTAATCTATCTAAATTTAATTCACATCATGCTATTTTACACCTTCAAATTCAATTAGTCACATCATTTAACACTGGAAGTCTTATTTGTTGGATTGTGAAAGAGGAAAAAACTAAGGAAAATGGTTGAAAAAAATGGAGAAAAGATTAGTTTGTCCGCTCATAATTTTATTTTATTTAAATTCAATCTAAACTAAGTCACACCATTAAAATCCCCCCCCCCCCCCCCAACCAACCCTAAGTCACACCATTTACACTCCACACACACCCCCATCCACCCAAATTTAAGTCACACTATTTGGCACTTCAAGTCTTGTTTGTTTTTACTCTTTTCTTTGGGCGTGAGATATTTTGGTGGAACATAGCATTATCAAATTCAAAACATACTAATAAGTGAAGATGACATTTGTCAGTTACTGTACTGAAATCAACCACAATAAATAGCAGCAACGTGGTAATAATAATGCGCTGAATAATTCAGAAGAGATTTTTATCACATGTTCGCCCATAAGTGGCTTGCCGTACTTGAATAGTTTGACTACATGGGGTACAGTTTAATCACTTAAATCTTAATCAGTTGTCAAATGACCCTTAAATACTTAAACTTAATGAAAATCTTGATTGTGATTATATTTTAAGTAAATTATCTTTTATTCATAATTTTGAAAGTGAATTTAAAATATAAATATAATTTAATTTTAATTTCAAATATTATACGTCAAACAAATTAACCGAGCAAATTTAAATGAATCAATTAATTTGCATTTGAGCTTTAATTTTCTGATGTATGTCACAAATATGAAAACTTCTAATCAAAAGAATGTACTCGCTCTAATTAAGCGAAATTTTGGGATTTTTTTATACCTTTAAGAAATATTTAAGAACATATAATAAAAACTACTTTCCACTATTATCCTTTGAATTTTTTTTAAACAATTCTCCTAAAAAATATAAATTAATTAAAAATATTATTAAAAAGAAGGGTAAACATATCCCAATAATTTTCTTGAATTTTAAAAAATTCACTCATTTGAAAGTATGAAAAAATGTCCTAATAATTCACTTACTATGATTTAGAGAAAGTAAGTTACGACCATTAAAATAAAGGGCAATGCTAAATGGCCACAAAAATTTGGCCATACATGTATAATGTCCATAATATTCCTATTCAAATTTTATATTTATTCTTACAATACATTTCCCTCCAAAATAAAATTAACTTTTTCCTATTCCCTAAACTTCTTGAAAT
>JBCEWC010019016.1:0-11643 GCA_038996855.1 Solanum aculeatissimum
GCATATGACAATATAGTATGACCAAGCAACATGACAAGGGGACAAGTGATACGAAAGGGATGCACGTAGCCAAAGAGCAATATAATAATATGTTATGATATAATGCATGAGGTGCAATCCTACAATCATAATATAGCGGGGATGTAACCTCAACTGACAATGGAGGAGACCCGAGTGAGCTACTACCCGGATCCAGACTACTTTCCAAGTAGATCCCTAGTCAACCCTTCATCAAGGGGATAAAAAACAAGTTAATCCTTATCTAGGGAGATAAACCCATGGTGGCACATGGTTTGACGAAAAGGAGTATGGACCCATGGAGATAGTCCACCCCGACTCCAATCCCTCGGTACTAAGTCTCATTCCACGGGAATACATATATATATACATGCAACTTCAAATCGGAGGACTTACATCACTTTTCAAAATCATGTGTCATTAGTCAAAACCAAAACCATTGATCAAAACCATGTTCATGCTTAGGCTAAAAGCCAACAAGAGTTTCCAAAATCATTCTCATAATCATTTCCATATCAATGCAATAAGAGTAGCTCATCTACATAGCTTATCATATCAAGCCTTCATAACATATCAAAGTGGTGCAAGCACCCAAAATGCTCAAAGAGCTATAACAAAGAGACTATGTGATCACAAGCCTTAACATGTTATATTATAATAAGTGTTTCATCATAACCAATCTTCAATTCATATGCTATGAATGAAGAACAAGTGCATGGGTAATGGAATTCAAATTTTAAATCACAATTCAATGGATAATTCAACTTAAATCATGAGAAAATCCATATTCAAAACATAATACAATTTACCCATGCATAATTAAACATTGATTCTTCAAGAACTTCCATGAACTTCACAAAATTCAAACTTAAATCATCATTAAATCACTTAATTCCTACAGCCCACAATCCAATGCAATGAAATACATCAAAATTAGAAGAACCCATAACTTGAAGAAACTTAAAATCATAAATTAAAGAGTAGGGTTCTTGGGTCTTCATGGATGAAAGGGAATCCATGAATCAAACCCACATACCTTGAGTTTAATCAAGAGAATTGAAGAATTTAGCAATCAAGGTGATCTTCCCAAAATTTTCTTCAAACTTTCAACATTGGAGGTCAAGAGGATTCAAGAATTTTTAGAGAGGATTGAAGAGTGTTTTGATAGGTGAAATAGGATAAGGGGTTTGAATTTAGGGGTTTAAGAGACTTTAGGGGAGTTAAAAGAGTCATAGGATTAAGGCAATTTATGAAATTACCATTAATGAAGCGGACTAATCACTGAAACACAGTTTCACACGAAAGGCTCCAGTTGGCCATCCAAAGGTACACGGTCTGTGTACCTGACCTTCTGACCTGCCTTGGTCTCGTCTTCTGCTTGAACTCTCAGGGGACTTTCTGGAACACTTCACGGAGGGACTCACGCACCGTGTGGCTGCACACGGATCGTGAACTAGTTTGTGGAGCCACACTTGTCCCGGAGTCCAGCCCCAAAAACTATCCAACTCTCTGCCCCACACCACGGGACCCCTCACGGGCCGGAAGTGTCTCACGGACCGTGGGGTGGTCCGTGGGACTTGCCTTGGTCCTTGGTTGGGGTCGTGGCTATCAGGAACCTACTGGAACATCCCACGAGCCTCGACATGGATCGTAGACCTTCACACGGTCCGTGGTCCAGCCCTTAGCCCATTTCCAGCGTCCTTCCAATTTTGGGCAGTCTCACTGTTTTGGCCTTAACTTTCTCATACAAACTTTGAATTATGTGAAACTAGTTGTATTGCGAAGATAACTCGAAGATATTCGATTTCATTTATACTATCCGCCACAATTCAACCCGTACCAAAAGATATGGCTTTTCAAAGTACACTGCCTCACCAGCCTTATAATTTCATCAAACTATCCCTTTTGAATCCGGCCACTTAAATTCAACCCACGGCTACCAAAATTCAACCTTGACAAGTCCAACACTATCCAAGACCAACTATTAAGAAGTTCAAAAAAATTTGGGTCGTTACATTATGTCTCCTTATGTGGCCAGTAGATTTGATAGAACTCCTGAGTGTCTTCTTGAACCTTTAAATGTGTCTACTCTTATTGGTGAGTCTATTCTAGCAAAAAAATTTTTATAGAGATTGTGTAGTATCCATACATCATAGAGATACCTTTGTTGATTTGATAGAGTTGGAGATGATTAATTTCGATGTGATCCTTGATATGGATTAGATTCATGCCTGCTATGCCTCCATTGATTGTAGAACCCGAACTGTTAAATTTCTATTCACAAATGAATTGGTCCTAAAGTGGAAGGAAAATTTTGTTGCACCTAAGGGTAAGTTTATTTCCTATCTTAGGGATAGAAAGTTAATCTCTAAAGGGTGTATTTATTACCTCGTGCGAGTTAAGACTGATGATGTAGAGTCTCCACCCTTTGAGTTAGTCCCGATTGTGAATGAGTTTCCAGAGGATCTGCCTAGAGTCCCGCTTGATAGGGAGATTGACCGCTTGATAGGGATTTTCCAGAGTTAGTCCCGCTTGATAGGGAGTTTCCAGAGGATCTGTCTAGACCCCTGCTGAGTTGAAGAAGTTGAATGAGAAACAGAAAGATTTGCTAGATAAGGGCTTCTTTAGGCCGAGTGTTTCTCTTTGGGGTGATCCTATCTTTTTCGTATGAAAGAAAGATGGGTCTCTCTGAATGTGTATTGATTATAGGCAACTGTTCAAGGGCACAGTAAAAAGTAAATGCCATATCCCCAAGATAGATGACTTGTTTGACCAACTTCAGAGTGCCTCTTGCTTTTCAAAGATAAACTTCAGATCTAGTTACCATCAGTTGAAGGTGAGGGAATATGATATCCTGAAAATAGCCTTTAGGACTTGTTATGGCCATTTTAAGTTCTTGGTCATATCCTTCAGGTTGACTAATGCGCTTGCAACCTTCATGGATTTGATGAACAAAGTCTTCAGACCATACTTTGATATGTTTGTGATTGTGTTTATTAACGACATTTTAGTGTATTCCAAAGATGAGAAGGAGCACTCTTATCATCTCATAATCACTTTACAAACTCTCAAAGACAATGAGATATATACAAAAAATTTAAAGTGTGATTTTTGACTCAAGTTTGTGGCTTTTCTAGGCCATATTATCTCGAGCGATGGTATTTGAGAGGACACTCAAAAGATTGAAGTGATTAAGAACTAGCCTAGACCAACCTCTTCGACTGACATAAGGAGCTTTTTAGGATTAGCAGGGTACTACCATAGATTTGTTGAAGGATTTTCATCCATATCCTCATTATTCAGAAGATGGTAAAGTTTCAATAGTTTGATAAATGTGATAAGAGTTTCCAAGAGTTGAAAACAAGGTTGACTACTGCCCCAGTGTTGACCTTGCACGAAGGAACTAATGGATTCGTCATTTATTGTGATGCCTCAAGAGTGGGATTGGGATCCGTGTTGATGCAGAAGGGTAAAGTTGTTATCTATGCTTCCAGACAACTTAAGGTTCATGAGGGGAACTATCCAACCTATGATCTTGAGTTGGCAGCGGTGGTATTTGTACTTAATATTTGGCACCACTACTTGTATGGAGTGCATGTGGATGTGTTCAGTGACCACAAGAGCCTGCAGTATGTCTTCAGCTAGAAAACCTCAACTTGCTGTAGAGGAGATGATTGAAGTTGCTCAAGGATTATGACATGAGCATCCTCTACCATCCAGATAAAGCTAACATTGTTCCTGACACTCTTAGCAGGTTGTCTATGGGTAACATTGTCCATGTGGAAGAAGGAAAGAAAGAATTGGCTAAAGAAGTGCATAGATTGGCTCAATTAGGAATACAATTTGAGGAGAATGATGAAGGTGGGATTCATATTCAGAATGGGTTTGTATCATCTCTAGTGGCAGAGGGGAAAGAGAAGCAAGACTAAGATCTTGTTCTACTTCAGTTGAAGGAAGTAGTTCATAAACAAAAAGTGATGGTTTTCTCCAAAGGGGGAGATGGTGTATTGAGATACCAAAGTAGATTGTGTGTTCCAAATATTGACGGTGTTCGAGAGAAGATTATGGCTAAAGCTCACAATTCCAGGTATTCCATTCATCCTGGCTCTACGAAGATGTACCATGACTTGAGGGAAGTTATTGGTGGGGTGGAATGAAGAAGGACATTGCTGAATTTGTCTCTAAGTGCCCAAATTGTCAAGAGGTTAAAGTTGAGCACCATAGGTCATGTGGATTGACTCAGAACTTTGAGATTCTTGAATGGAAGTGGGAGATGATAAATTGGACTTCATTACCAGTTTGCCGAAGGCCCGAAGGCAGCATAATTCGATATGGGTGATTATGGATAGGATGACCAAATCAGATTGCTTCTTAGTAGTTAAGACGACTGACACTAAGAAAGAGTATGACAAGTTATATATTCGAGAGATTGTGAGATTACATGGAGTTCCCTTGTCTATCATCTCAAACAAAGGAGCTTAATTCACATCCCAATTTTGGAGATCTTTTTAGAAAGGACTAGGTTCAAAGGTGAATCTTAGTACTGCCTTTCACCCAGACAAATGGCCAGACAAAGCTTACCATTCATACATTGAAGGACATGTTAAGGGCTTGTGTCCTTGACTTCAAAGGTAATTGGGATGATCATCTACCTCTGATCAAATTCGCATATAACAATAACTATCATGCGAGTATTCAAATGGCTCCCTATGAAGCTTTGTATGGGAGTAGATTTAGATCCCCAATTGGGTGGTTTGAGGTTAGAGAAGTTGAGTTGATTAGGCTTGATCTTGTTCACCGTATGGAAAAGGTGAAGGTTATTAGAGAAAGGTTGAAGATTGCACAGAGCCACCAGAAGTCTTAATGTGAGAAGGAGAGACTTAGAGTTTGATCTAAATAATTGGATGTACTTGAAAGTGTCACCAATTAAGGGTGTTATACGATTTGGTAAGAAGGGAAAGTTGAGTCCTCGCTATGTTGGTCCCTATCAAATTATGAGAAAGATTGGGAATGTTGCCTATGAACTTGAATTGCCTTACAACCTAGTCGTGATTCATCCAGTTTTCCATGTCTCGATGCTAAAAAAGTATTTGGGGGATCCTTTATTAATAATCCCCATTGATAGTATTGGAGTAAAGATAGCTTGACCTAAGAGGAGATCCTGGTCCAAATGTTTTATCGTCAGGTTTGCAAATTGAGAACCAAAAAGATAGCCTTAGTCAAAGTCCTATGACGAAATTAATTTGTTGAGGAATCTACTTGGGAAGATGAGGAAGATATGAAAGCCAAATACCCACATCTATTCGTGCCTAATGATGAGAATGACAAAGGTAATGTCTTTACTCTTAAGTTGAATTGATTTATTTATCCTTGAGTTGATTGTCGATTGTCTAGAAGGTTTGATTGGTTTATTGATTGTCGAAAAGAGTCTTGATTGTTCTTCGTGCCTTGAGTCCATCTTAGTTACTCTCATTCGAGGACAAATGATTCTAACGGGGAGATAATGTTACACCCGGTAAAATTACCAAATTACTCCTAGATGAGGATGCTTGCATAACGCCCCTTCCTAAACTTTTTCAGCAAATTTGAGGCTAGAAATGCGATCAATGTGAAAAATTATGTGGGAAAAATGGTCTTGCTTTATTTTTAGAGCAATCGAATCAAAAAATAATTTTTTGATGTAAAGACGCAATTCTAAAAAAGTACGTGACATGTCTGCATCGCAGACTTGTCACGGATTTACACTTAATTTTGATCCTATTATTTTCTATAATATTAGAAAATCGATTGAATTTTTTTTGACAAAAATGATACATGGAGTGCCCAAGTCCGCGACTTGGACTTGGTTTTTCGTAGTGCAAATTTTCAGTTTTTTAAGGACATTCCAGACTTTTTTCTATCCCTCCTAAACTTAATCCACGACAAATATAGGTCATCTTAAGCGTAAAAAGAGTTCTAAAACCCATTTCTTAGTCTTCTACGCAATCCTAACTAGAGACCTAGGGCTAAAGAGAGGAGAAGAGAGTTGGGATTCAAGGAATTCAAGCCAGAATCTTGCGAATTTGATTGTCTACTTCATCCCAGGTATGTAAGGCTAAACTAAAGCATGAATTTGTTCTTCCATGTGCCCCATTGATAGTAATAGAATGAGTGTAAGAATATTGAGTCTCTATGCATGTTCTTTGAATATCTTCTTGTAAATTATATATATTTTATGTATTTTCATATGTTGATGATCATCATAAACTTAATTTACTGATTAAATACTTTTACATGAGTTATCTCTGAAAATCCTACATGTTATTTTATAAAAGATTGCATGAACGAACCTAGAGATTGAGTCTAGAGCCTTAACAATATGATTGTGATTGTGATTGAGAATGATAATGATGTTGATAGAAATTGATGGTCGTGAGAGTCTTCATGATTGAACTCAAATGAATGGTCAAAATTGATAGTCCTCTTAATGATTATGTAACCCCTCTTCATAGAAATAGTTGAGAATTGATTAGATGGTTGATAGGTCAAAAGGCTCGATTGTAACCGAATTGATGGATTGAGATGAGTCCTTTTGAGGCTCATAATTGATTTGATTGAGGTTGAATGTCTTATGAGCATTGAGTCTTGGGAGGAGTATTGAGCACCGAATTGAGTGAAAGTAAGTCCAACTCAAACTCAATAACTATGTCGCAAAATGTAGGAGAGGATTAAAACTATTAAATCAGATGTTTCTTCTTGATAGGTCCCTGAAACAATAGATGACTCATTTGATTGGATCGATTCGTTCTGTACCTTGGAAAGTATCGAACCATTGTGGCAACATTAACGAGATTATTATACAATTACTAACTCATAAGTGATTATTGTCGGATAAGAAAAACTCCTAAATAGGTCTTGATAGTACTCTAAATGGATTGGATGGCCTATGATTGGTCAATGTCTAGTCTCTAATCTTTCTTTAGACTTATGGAATCCTAATTAAGTATTTGAGACGATTGTATTCTACCTTATATCTATTTTATTCTGTCATTTTACATACTCGGGCATTTTAGGTACTAACGTCCATTTGGGCCTATATCGTTAACGATACAGATACAGGTGTTAGAGATCATCAACAGGCGCTCCATTGAAGATTTATTTCAGATATCAGTTGATTGGTGAGTCTTCCTTGACTTCGAAGGATGTATATCATTTATTTCATTTAGCTTTTAGAGTAGGACTTTAGACTCGCTTTTCTTTTGATACGAGGTAGCCATGGACCTGTCATTGGCACCATTGAATAGTTGATAGAGGCATCATAGACTAGAGTTGATTTGTTTGATTGGATATTATTTTGAGCTAGTTCTATTCATACTAGCCTTATTTTATTTGATTCAACGATCTATGCTTGAGATTGTCCACCTTTTATTATCTTTAGTCTTCCGCTGATATGTTAAGTTATGATTGAATGAATGTGATAAGGTCAAGTGGTTCATTTGGGACTAGCAATAGTATCTGAGTGTCGGCTACGTCTAGGGTACCCTCCCGGGGTGTGACATTCCTTCTTGAAGATTCTATTGTTGCGTTCAATCCATATCCTATAAACATACTCAACCATGACAGTTTTGAATAGTAGAGTTGTTGTAGACTTCCCTTTTCCATATTGTACACTCCATTGAATAAGATGATCCCAGTTGCAGGCACAAAACCTATACATTTGAAGTCATCTAAGTAGTTTGTTCTATAGAGAGCAAGTAAATTGGCTTTGGGTCATTAGGTGTTCTATTGTCTCATTTTCTGTTTGACACAACTCACATGTTTTTGTCACTTCTACACTATATTTCTCTAGTCTGTCAATAGTTGTTAATCTTTTGTGAAGCATTAGCCACATAATAAAATATGTCTTTGGCTTGGCTGCATTGTTGAACATAAGACACTTCCAGGTAACTCTAGTTTGCTCCCTAATGATGTGTAGGTATGAGTGTTTAATGTTACTTCCAGCCATGTTTTCAGTTTTCTGCAGTTGGTTTATTGTCTCTTTGGCACTCCTAATCTTCCTGATCACCCAAATTGCTTGATTTGGTAAGATATTGTATTTATTACTCCTATATTCAATGTGTGATTTGGTAAAATCACCCATATTATTTAATGTTTCTTAATTCTTTGTGCTAAATCAATAATGGACAACTATTGTTGGACAGAAGAAATAGTACCTCAAGTGGTATGCCACTTCTATGATATAGTACTTCTTAGGGGTCGTTTGTTAGGGTGCATAAAAATAATACTAAATAAAGTGTATCAGTAATGCTTATGTTAATTATGATGAGATATTTCTTACGCATTGTTTGATTCGATGCATTAAAAATAACATTCATTGCGTAATTTTTTTTTAAAATTATTTATTTATAAAGACACCCTCTACAAATATGGTGTAAAAGATGTAAACAATGTTTTGAGGGACGATTGAGTCTTTAAGCATGCTATTACATGCATTAAATCCCGTTGCATTACCACCAAGAAATTGATGGTATTAGTAATGCACACCTTAATACACTATAAAATGCATATCTAATGTTATACATAGCTAATGCATACATTATTTTTGTTGATACACTCTACCAAATAAATTTTTTAAGGCCTGTTTGAAAAGTCACTTGGTAATTTTATTAGTGTAATTACCAGGGTAGCACTTACTATCCTAGTTTTTACATAACCTAGTAATTATTGTGTTTTGTTTGTTTGTCACAATGTAATTACACTATAATTACAAGTGTGTTGTTTGGTTGCACAAGTGTAATTACAAGGTTATATTAATTTTTTAAAAAAAGTTAATTATTTAAAAGAAAAAAAATTATATTTGACAAATAAGGATATTTATAGATTGGAAGGTTTGGAGACACACTTTGGAATCCAAAGGGTTCAAACTAAGCAGGATTAAAACAGAATACTTGGAATGCAAATTCAATGTAGTGAGGGATGAAGCATGCTTTGATGTGAGGCTTGCCACTCAACCTATTCCCAAGAGAGAAAACTTTAAATATCTTGGATCCATCATCCAGAGTAGTGACGATATCGACGATGATGTCACACACCAGATTGGGGTAACATGGATGAAATTGAGGCTTGCCTCTGGAGTATTGTGTGATAAGAAGATACCACCTAAACTCAAGGGTAAGTTTTATAGGATGGTGGTTAGACCATCTTTGCTATATGGAGTGGAGTGTTGGCCAATCAAAACTTACATGTTCAGAAGATGCAGGTCGTCGAGATGAGGATGTTGAGATGAATGTGTGGACATACCAGAAGTGATAAGATTAGGAATGAAACCATTCGGGAGAAGCTAAAGGTGGCTCCTATGGCTGACAAGATGAGGTAAATGAGACTGCGATGGTTTAAACATGTGCAGAGAACAAGTACTGATGCTCCTGTTAGGAGGTGTGAGAGGTTGGATTTAGGAGTTACACGGAGGAGTAGAGGTAGACCGAAGAAATATTGGGGGGAGGTAATTAGACAAAATATGGTGAAACTTGATCTCACCGAGGACATGACCTTAGATAGGAGGGAGTGGAGGTCGCGAATTAGAGTAGCAGACTAATAGGTTAGTGGGGTTAGGTTTGATGTCTGGCTGTGGGGTATAGTAGTATTAGTCGTGTCTTTATATCCTGTGTTGTCATTATCCGTCTTATATATGCTAATTTTATTGTATTTACATACTATAGTGTGCTTTTTGTTATTAGTCACTCTTCCTGTTTTCTTTTCTTTTCCTTTTCTTTTTCCATATCTAGGTTTTTTTGCTTATGAGTTTTTGAGACGAGGGTTCCCAGGAAATAACCTCTTTATGTTTGTGAGGTAGTGGTAAGGTCTGCATACATTCTATCCTCCCCCCTCCGCGCGTGCGTGTGAATTGGAGAGTATAACTACACACTGCCTCAATTACTTGTTGATCATGTAATTACCTGTACAACCAAACATGATAGATAGTGTAATTACACATAATTACACCAATTCCAATTACCAGGGTGACTTTCCAAACAGACCCTTAATTCTCTTCAAAGAATTACCACTATGTAATTGTTAAACATTTGTTTGATTTGACACACGGGTAATAGAACATGAAGAGTTGTGGCCAATTATAGTCATTGTGATACACATTACAAAGGATATAGTGCAATTGATGAGACTGTTTATTCTTTAATTAGAAGTTTCAGATATAAACTTTGGGTGTAAAAAAATTCTTGGTAGAGAATGCTTCTCTCCGAATGAGATCCTATTTGGTGCTAATTCAAAATAATTGGACTCCAATGTGAATACCAAACATCAAATAGAAAATAAAAAAAATAAAAGAAAAAAAAGAACATTTTTTTCGAGATCGTTGCTTAATTAAGATCAAACATATTATTCATTCCATCCCGATTTCAATTTATGTGACAATTAATATTTCGAGGATTCAAATTTCTAAACTTTAATCATGAATCAAACATAAAGTTTTAAGTTTTTAATAATAAAATTTATATGTTTAAAAATAATATTAAAAAAGTACTTTAAATTTCAATAGTTAATACCTTAAATATTTAAGAGACATATAAAGAAATTTTAATCAAAGAAAAGTTTAGTTGATTTTTGAAATTTTAATTGTATCACATAAATTAGGATGAAAGGAGTAAATTACTTGAAAAGTATGAAAATCATAACTTCTTCTTTTTGTGGATGAGTCAAAATTATATGAAATTCATTACTATAAATTTATTAATTTGAATAGAACCAAATAACTTTCCACTTTTTCCACATATTGCTCCTTTTATCTTTCAACTGTTCTCCCTACGATATCAAGCACACTATGAATTGAAAGTGCTGTCTAGTCTCTATGTTGTAACCCGGAAGCAGCAGAACGCTGGTGCCTTCAAGTTTGGATCCAAAAAGATTATATATGCCCAAGTAGTTGGAGTCAAACATCAAAACAATAAGAATGGATTGACATATCTAATACTACTAATTGAAGTATTGAGTCAAGTAACGCAGTTTCAACTTTCAACTTAAAGTAGTGAGTCAAGATCTAACAACTTACAATACAATTACACAAATAAATTTGTGAGATTGTCAAAGGAGAGGAAGATAGCCAAGGCATAAAACCATCTAAAATGTATGCACCGGTCAAAACAGGGGCAATATGCATGGTGTCATAATCTGCTTTAACCAATAATGAATGCATCCACATACCCATCAAAATATGAATTTATGAAACTCTGCTTCAAAATTACCAGTAATTTATTAAAAGAGCACAACCAAATAACACTGGATGGCGAAAATGGTAACCTATGTCTGTTTGATCTGTAAGTGGACCAAAATAACAAAATTACTCTTAAGTCAGCCCAACATATACAATGATCCACGAGAGTATGTGGATCACCCCTACACTGACTGAATGTAGGGAGTATATTATTTATTTGTTTTATTGATTATTGATATTAAAGGGTGTATTTTTTTTTTTTACTTCTTCTTCCTGTTCCAATTCCAAATATTATTATATTTGAAGCTCCGTACTCTTGACAATGACCAGTGAAGGATGGGTAGCACATGCCTCCTGTCAAATCACAACTCCATTCAACGGCCATGATCTCCCGTACGGTTCCCCCAACGGCTGAGATT
>JBCEWC010019017.1:0-11643 GCA_038996855.1 Solanum aculeatissimum
TGAGGGAGGAATTGGAGTCAGACAAATTACAGATGTTTGCAAATCCTTCCAATACAAACACTGGTGGAATTTTAGAATCAAGAACACTCTATGGGTTAATTTTCTTAGGGCCAAATATTGTCAGAGATCTAATCCAATGAGTAAGAAATGGGACTCTGGAGAATCTTTGGTTTGGAATCATATGATGCAAAACAAGCACTTGATGAAAACTAATATCCAATGGAAGATCATCTCAGGGACTTGTTACTTTTGGTGGTATGATTGGCTTGGAGTGGGACCATTGTCCAATTATAGTGAGATTAGCCACAGACTGGATAATACAAAAGTGGCTGACTTCATTCTTGATGGGCAGGAGAATCAAGATTTGGTCCTCAACTTTGCCCCTCCCCAGCATGTAGAGGCTATTTTGAACACTCATCTCCATGTTGTGAATCGTTTTCCTGATAAACCTTTCTAGAAACTTAATGATACTGAAGTACTCACCACCTCCTCAGCCTGGGACTTGATCAGGGAGAAAAGACCCCAAAATAAGATGAATACCTATACTTGGCGTAATTACAATCCTTTCAAGTGTTCCTTTCTGCTTTGGAGAGCAATGAGAGGCAAATTACCCACAATGAAAAACTGTCAAGCTTTGGCTATGACCCAAATAAGTGCTACTGTTGTCACACACCAGGATGGGACACCATTGAACATATTTTTCTTACTGGTCAATTTTCTATCAAGATTTGGAAATACTTTTCAGCATTTCTGGGTATTAACACTAACCAGTTGCCCCTGAGACATCATACTATGAGGTGGTGGGAGACCAAGTATAAAAATGAATCTCACAGATTGATCCTACAGGCTTCTCCTATATTTATATGATGGAACCTCTGGAAGAATAGATGCTCCTCTAAATATGCTGGAAAATCTTCTAATATTGCTAGAGTGAAATATCAAGTGGTTAAGAATTTTACCAACTTTATGAGGACTTCTTTCCCTTACATCCCTTAGCCCACAAACTGGAAAGATATGGCTCTGCTTTCTGAGAGGTGTACTTATGATATTAAGGTTACCCCTGTCCAGTGGATAAAACCACCAGATCAATGGGTAAAATTAAACTCTGATGGCAGTGCTCTCACAAATCCAGGGAAAATAGGAGCAGGGGGTATCATTAGAAACATGGAGGGTGAGCTGATAATGGCCTATGCCATTTCCCTAGGAGAAGGGACCATTAACAAAGATGAAATGGAAGTTGCTGCTTTTGGGATGAACTGATGCCATCAGATAGGATTTACTAAGATCATAATGGAAGTGGATTCAGAGACTCTTGCTAAATGGATTAATCATCAATCTAGACCTCCTTGGAATATTATACAACGCCTAACCAATTTACATTTTGTTAGAGCTCATCTGCAGGAATTCCAGTGCAAACACACCTTCAGAGAAGCTAATCAAGTTGCTAACTCCCTGGCTAAGCATAGCCATACACTACTCAACCCTCAACTCTATTTTAATGAGCAACAAATGCCAAAGGATGCCAAAGCTTACTACACACCGGACAAAATGGGAATGGTTACATTTAGAAGAAAGAAGCTGAAGAGAATCAAGAAACCTCCTTAAACTACTGGGGACAGTTCCACTCTGCAAGAGATCTCCTGAAGCCTTTGTTGATTTTGGAGGCTGACCTATAAGTTAGTTTTCTAGACTTAGTGGTAGGTTTATTTTCCTTTTACTTTTGTAAAGGGAGAGTCTCCCTTATTTACTACTTTTCTAGAATTAATATAAAGAGAGGAGTTTGTAATGACTCGTTAGGTCATTTAGATAATTAGCTTTCTCATTTTTATAAAATATCCTTCTCGTAAATTTAAACGAATATCTTGGATTATTTGATAACTACGGTTGTTTAACTTATGAGTAAATTTAGACAATTAGATTAATTTGTGGACCAAAGAGTTAAGATACTTAAGTACCACTTAACCTAATTATTAAAGTAATATGGATAGCAAATTAAAGAAAAGAACAAAAATCTAACACTTTAGAATCGGCTAGGCCTAGAACTCACGATACCGCTGAAAAATGAAGAAGACATCACATTAAATTTCAGGGTCAGTTGTTGTAAGTTTGTGTATTCAATTGTGATTAGATTAGCATTTTTATGGGGGTAAACAAAAGTTGGGCTTAAAGAGCCACTACTGCACTTGAAACATAATTAAAGTGATAGCTAGTATATTAATAAAATAAGGCTTGACTTAGAAGTGATCCAAGCCATGCACAGGAAGTGCTTTTTCTATTTCCTCATCTTTCGCACTTCTGCCAATGGTTGGGTTCTTTATTTTGGTGAATTTCTACTATTTTTTATGCGTCCTTGAATGTGTAAACATATAGATATATGTCCTTGTACTAATATTAAGGGGTTTGTATTATATGAAAAATTATTAGAATTATATTATTTGTAGGGTTTAAGACTTAATCTTAGGTTTGAAATTTGAAAATTTACTATGGAAGACTCAAGTGTTTGATTGATCGTGATTTTACTAAGGCAAGTGAATTTTCAAAACTTTATAATTCTCACAGAATTCCCAAAATTTTCTTTCTTCTACGTGTGATTCATGAATTATTTTTAATATTATAAACTTGGGGTGCTTAAATATACATGTGAGTTGGTGTGGTGCTGTGACACTTGAATTGAAAATTGTGGTTAAGCGATGAACATTCTATATTGAGATATATTATTGCGCTTGGTGATTATGAGTGGATTCGTTTCTGTTTTTCATCTTATGTTCATTCATTTGATATCACACATACTTGAATTGGTTCTAGTTGTAAATATGAGAAAGATAATGACAATTAGGGTCGAGGTCTTTACCGGTCGAGATGTGATACCGATGTCATTACCGGCGATATTGTGATACTGTGATACCGAGTTCATTACAGGCGATATTTAGATACTGAGGCCGAGGTCATTACCGGCGATATTGTGATACTGTGATGTCGAGGTCATTGCCGGTAATATTGTGATACTGTGATGCCGAGGTCATTGCCAACGATATTATGATACTGTGATGTCGAGGTCATTATCGATGATTATTGCATAAACATTGTATCTCATCCTTGCATATTCTTGTGTGGCATGATATTAATCCTGTGATTGACTGTGTTATCACTTTTGAGTTATGGCTTGTGATTTTAAATTGTGGTATTGTGAACACTATCTTTATTATGTACTATTTGTTGTTGGGCTGGGCTGAAATTTCTGTGCAGGTTGGAGTTGTGGAGGTCTGTTGGGATGAAAGAAGTTTGTGTATTCTATTAGGATTGCTTTGTTTCGTTAGTTGACTTGCTGGGTACCGCATTGTTTTTTGGTACTCATCCCTTGCTTCTACACCTGTGTAGGTTTTGACCTGGGACAGTGAGTAGTACTTTTCTTTGATCATCCAAGGCTTCCTAGGGGATTTAGAGAGGTAGTTGTTGTCATCTAGTTGACTTTTTTATTCCTATTTATTTTATGTTTTATTCTATTCGAGAAGAAAGATAATTTAGACTTGTACTTCTTTTGATTTCTGTATTGTTAGTGGCTTGTACACGTGACAACCAGTCTTTGGGTGGTATTTGAGTTTATGAAGATTTTTCAGTTTTAGTTATCTATCTTATTTAGTTACTTCCATACGTTATTTCAATTTTTATCGAGTAAGATTGACTTGTTCTGGTGGGATTGAGCAAGTTCCATCACGTCCATTTTTGGATCATGACAAGTTGATATCAGAGCCCCAGGTTTATAGGTCTCACGTGTCTATGAGTCAAGTCTAAATAGAGTCTTAAGGATCGGTACGGAGACGTCTGTACTTATCTTTTAGAGGCTATGAAGACTGTTAGGAAACATTTTTATTTATTCTCTCTCATCATGCGTGGTTATCTTTGTTAGTAATGAGTTGTGTTATGTTCTTTTGACAGATTACAAGGACTACAACTATTGTTACTGGTGGTAGAGGTAAGACAGCTCCTGAGACAATTGTTGAGGCCCCATCTAGAGGCAGGGAAAGGGGCCGAGCTAGAGGTCATGCCCGAGGAGCGACACCAGTTAGAGGGAATGCTAGAGGGACATCTCTGAAGCCACAAATAGCGGTTGATGAGGATCAGACTCTTCCAAAGCCCACAACTGAACCTTTTCTTCAGGATGCCTTATTGAGGATGATAGGTATGATTTAGAACCTCACTCAGAGGGGAGGTGCGATAGGCACGTAGAGAGTTCCTTAGACGACAGTTGGAGGATAGACTTTTGGGCAGAATCAGGGCCCAGTTTTAGGGAGGTAGGAGCGAGGACGCTCACGTGTTTCTGACCTTGAGCCATGAGATGCTAGAGGTAGTGGGTTTGGTTGATCAGCGTGGTGTCCATTTTGTTGCATTCCAGCTTCGTAGACCAGCTAGAGAGTGATGGAGGACTTATATGAGGTCCAAACCAGTTGGATCCCCTCCAGTGGATTGGGGTGTGTTCTCTAGTGCCTTTCAAGATCATTTCATTCCTTGAAGTATAAGAGAGGAGAGTTGATTGAGGTTTTAAGCCTTGAGGCAAGGGGTATGATTGTAATTGAGTACGAGGCTCATTTTTACCAATTATCTTGACATGACTTGTCTATGATTCCAGATGAGGTGGAGAGAGTCTGTAGATTTGTGAGGGGTTTAAATTTCTCTATTTGATCCTATGTATTCAGAGCGGCTCGTGAAGGGGCTTCTTTTCAGTTTATTGTGAGCATTGCCAAGGAGGCAGAGCTGCTGGTTCGAGAGGAGTTTAGGGACCCCAAGAAGGCTCACACTACGGGTCATATTGGGGAACCTTATCAGGAGGTAGAGGTTCGCATAGGAGTGGGGGATCTTTCAGGCATCATGATCCTGTCCATGCATCTATCCCTTTCAGACTTATTCGGGACCTCATCGTACTTACTCAGCAGATCCAGTTAGGGATTTTGCTCCACCGACCAGGGGTCGAAGCAGGGGTCAGACTACTAGAGGTGGTAGGACTTCAGATGGTAGCGCTTTGTTTCCACATGGAGATCGAGGTGGTTCTCAGACTGGGGGTGGTAAAAGAGCTCAGTGTTATGCTTTTCCTGGAAGACACGAGTTGGAGGCTTCAGACGTTGTTATCACAGGCATTGTTCCAGTCTGTTATTGGCCTGCACCTGTGCTATTTGATCCTGGATCTACCTATTCTTATGTGTCTACATACTTTTCATCTAGGTTTGATTTATTGTGCGATCGGATGTTAGTGTTTGAGCATGTTTCTACACCAGTAGGTGAGCCTTTAGTGGTGGATCGAGTGTATCGATCCTGTCTTATTTCTCTGGCTGGGTATGACACTTGGGTAGATATGATTATTTTGAAGATGGTAGATTTTGATGTTATCTTGGGGATGGATTGGCTTTCTCCCTATCATGTTATTTTTTATTGTTATGCAAAAACTGTGACCTTAGCCATGCCCGGTGTACCAAAGATTGAGTGGAAGGGTGATAGTGGCTCTTACCCTAGCAAAGTTATCTCATACATCCATGCTCAAAAATTGATTGATAGGGGGTGTTTATCTTACTTGGCTTTCATTCGAGATACTAGTATTGAACCACCTTCTATGGAGTCCATTCCGGTGGTTCAGGAGTTTGTCGATGTGTTTCCTACTAACCTTCTAGGTGTTCCTACTGATAGGAATATTGACTTTCCTATTGATCTAGAGTCGAGCACTAAGCCTATCTCCATTCCTCCATATAGAATGGCTTCAGTAGAGTTGAAAGAATTGTAGGAGCAACTTCAAGATTTGTTGAGCAAAGGGTTTATTCTCCCTAGCGTGTCACCTTGGGGTGCCCTGGTCTTGTTCGTGAAAAAGAAAGACGGATATATGTGGATGTGTATTGATTATAGGCAGTTGAACAAGGTGACCGTAAAAAATAAGTACCCTCTTCCCCGTATTGATTACTTGTTTGATCAGCTTCATGGAGCGGCTTTATTCTCTAAGATTGACTTGAGGTCTGACTATCATCAACTGAGGATTAGAGCATCACATATTCCTAAGATAACTTTCTGAACATGTTATGTCCACTTTGAATGTTTGGTGATGTCCTTCGGGTTGACTAATGCCTCTGCGGTGTTCATGGAGTTGATAAATAAGGTATTTCGTCCATACTTAGATTCTTTTCTGATAGTATTCATTGATGACATCTTGGTGTATTCCAAGACTGAGGCTGATCATGTTTGTTATTTGAGGATAGTGCTACAGAAGATGAGAGAGGAAAAATTATATGCAAAATTCTCCAAGTGCGAGTTCTGGCTTGATTCGGTGGTATTCTTAGGGCATGTGGTGTCCAATGAGGGGATTAGAGTAGACACGACTAAGGTGGAGGCAGTTAGAGATTGGACACGACCTACTTCAGCTATCAAAATTTGTAGTTTTATGGGATTAGCTGGGTATTATCAGCAGTTTATTCAGGGTTTTTCTTTCATTGCAGCCCCATTGACCAGGTTAACTCAGAAGAATGTAACGTTTCATTGGTCTGATAAGTGTGAGGCGAGCTTCAAAAAGCTCAAGACTTTTTTGACTTCAGCGCCTATTTTGACACTACTTGAGGCAGGTGTGGACTTTATAGTATATTGTGATGCTTCAGGGGTTGGGTTAGGTAATGTGTTGATGCAAAAGGGGAAAGTGATTGCATATGCTTCTAGTCAATTGAAGGTTCATGAGAAAAACTATCCTATCCATAACGTAAAGCTAGCGGTTGTGGTTTTTGTGCTTAAGTTGTAGTGTCATCACTTGTATGATGTTCATTGTGAGATCTTCACTAATCATAGGAGTCTTCAGTATATATTTAGTTAGAAGGATCTGACCTTAAGGCAGCGCAGGTGGATTGAGTTGCTAAAGGACTACGACTTGACCATCTTATATCATCCAGGGAAGGCTAACATGGTGGTCGACGCCTTGAGTAGAAAGACTTCTAGTATGGGGAGTCTAGCAGCTATTTGATTTGAGTATCGACCTTTGGCCAGGGATGTTCAGCGTCTAGCTAATGGCCTAGTCAGGTTACAGCTTTTCGATGAGGGCGATATACTTGCTTTTATTGAGGCTTATTCTTTCTTGATGGACCAAATTCGAGAGCGCCAATTTGAAGATGAGAAGTTGTATTTCATCAGAGACAAAGTGACTAGAGAAGAAGCTAAGGAAGCAGTTCATGATCCCAGTGGTGTTTAGAGGATAAGAGGTCGAATTTGTGTGCCTAAGGTGTTAATTGAGAAAAAATGGACTTTTTTTCGAAAATCAATTTAAAACCAATTTTCAAATTTTAGAGTCGCCACTTAATTTTTAAAGAGAAACTAAGAAAACTTAAATAATTTTTAAAACCTAACAGAAAGTTTTAAAAAAAAATTCAAAGATCTAGGTAAGTGATCCAATTTCTATTTTGAGAAGAGGTTAGTCACTCAAAATAGCCGCTTGAGTGTGGTTGATCGACGATTAAGGGATTTTGACTAACTCTAAACAAATTTGAATGTCTAAAATTTAAAATCTATTTAAAAATGGCTAAGTGTTAAAAGAGAGAAATATTCCTTAAATTACTTTCAAGAAAAATTATTCAAAGAGACCTAAACATTGGAAAAATTAAAAAATCACTTAAAATAAGATTAACACAAATGACCAACTTTAAGGGGAATTAAATTAGATTAACAAATAAACTACAAAATAAACAAAGTTACTGTTAGTAACAAGTATCATAAGTTTATACAAATCAAATAATGAGTAATAAAAATAAATAAATTAACTATTTGGGCTTGGCAAACCCAAATTAACATCTGTCCTAATTGCTAAGCATTAGGCCTGCCTGACCCATTTAACTCCTTTTGCTGCTGCCTGAAGAAGATTGGGTTTTGGTCCATTTCCATGTTGTTGTATATACACTATACATAAATGTATTTCTCTGTATCTCATACGTATATATGATGTATATCGGATGTATACAACCCATATACATGCTCGAAATTTGTGCTTTAGCTCCTTTATGCCCTACCGATTCCCTCTCTCACTCGAAAATGACACGGGACGAAAAATTAATTTGACACGCAGGCATGGAGCCTCCAAAAATGGGCTCAAAAAGTGTCACATGCAATAAAATAATTTAAAATAAGTAATAGTTCTAGACCCTCAAATATAGAATGTCAACACAGAGGTGCATATATATATACAGTAAAGCATGACGTGAAAATTTTATTTAGTGGACTCAATAGCAAGAAGCATTGAACATAACCTACATATATTCTAACTTCTCCCTTTATAGGCACAATTTAATTTTGAACAAACCCAAAACAAACTTTATATGATCCAATTAAATTAATGAACAAATTCTACTCTCAAGACAGAATGCCACTATAATATCCACGAAGCAAGACTATACAAATCAATCCCATATTGATAGAACATGACCAACTATAATGCATAAATAGGGAAAAGGGATCGAATTTGGGGGAAAAACTATTGACTAGAGAAACAGGAAAGACGATTTGTTGAATATCCTGAGCACAATAAAGGGAATACAACATTCGTTATAACCAACTAACATAACAAAGAGTAAAACCAAACACAAAGCACATTTGAGCGAAATAAACCAACCTTTAAAACTTCAAAGATGATAACTCTGGAGCTAATGAATTTTAAATCATGCGTTACATGTAAAGTCGAGACGATGACAAAAAGATTCAAGAAGAGATAAAAAGGAACTAGACTTTGTTTTAAACAGATCACTGTGATTAAACAAATAGAGTTCATAATTGAACACAAAATTGAAAGTTTAAGCATTTATCGGGAAAAATAGGCAAAGGTATTTCAAAGAAAAGTAAAAAAAAGAAATGAATCAGACACACAAGTACGAGTTTAAGTCACAACGATGTTTAAAACATTTAAATATCTGCAAGATCGTTCATAATTTGAAATTTAAAATTTTAGGGTAACTCTAAACAATAACAGGGAGCAAGAGTGACTTTACAGTATATTAAACAGACTATGCACAGGGATGAAAACAGGAAAAACAGAAACCAACAACAGGTTCATAAAATATCCTTGAAATCTAGCCTAAAAAAAATAATAATCAATAAGCAAACAGTGAACTAAACTGGATGAAACAGATGAGTATAGGGACAGAACAACAACATCGAGCAATTAATGTTATATTTTAAGACTAAACGGGCAGAAAATATGTTCATATTAACCCATAGGAAGCTAAGTTGCATGAGCCATCAATAACTCAGAGTTGTAAAGAAAATAAATACATGGTTAAATTGAGAAAATCAGAAATTGTTAGATTTCTTATAAAATTTTAAACAACCATTACAAACTTGAAATAGAGATTGGAGTCAAAGACGGAGACGAGGAAAGATTTTACAGCAAGCGTTGAACACGACCAGGAAACCAGTATAAAATGGGACATTTTTAACTTGTTTATGATCTTAAAGCTTCGAAAATTGATTGATTACAGTTAAAACAATGAATCTAAGTCAGAAAAATAGAGAAAAGACACCAAAAATTTAAAATTATTTTGGCATAATTTGAGCTTGTATAAAAGACGAACATGACTATTAAGGCATGAAACAATGAAAATAAGTCATTTTAAAAATGTTTACTTAACCAGAAAAAACTTGAAACAAACTTAATGCAAAGTTATTTCACACCTTTAGCAACTAAACACAGTCAAGAACAAACTGTATCAATATAGTAAGCTCGGTGAATAAATTAAACAGACATCGAGAGACACTTTTTGGCCCACCAACAGAGAGGCAAACACACAATATTCGAGGAAAAAAACTCATAGCCAAACACATGTTTCAGTAGAAAAACCTAAGCTTATGTTAAAAAATCAACCTTTTAAACCACATAAAATATTGAAAATGGGCCATATTGAAAATGTTATTGACTGGAAATTCTGATACTGACTAAACACAACAAAACTCGAACAAGAAACACAAGATCAACATTCAAATAAGACCTTTATAATCTCAAACATGGCTCGATGGACTCATGAATCATCTCAATAGTAAACGACAACAAAGACACAGTGATAGGGTAACTTAAAAAACATGCAATAAACATGAACAACAGGAGTAGAACGAAGACATGAAAGCTACCTCAAAACAAGACCTCTACAGCTAAAACAAGACTCCATAACTCCAAAAAATATTTTAATAGTCAATAACATCAATACCAGTGTCAAGTCATCACGATACAAAAAGTTCAATTAAGGTAGAGGGAACCATAAATGCAGAGATTTTGATAGAGCCTCAAAATTTATTTTCCAATCACGAAAACACACTCATAGATACGAAGAAGAATAAAGTCGAGATTGTTTACCTCTTTGAGTGTAGCAACTGAGACAAATGAACCGAAAGATGAACTCTTTACCACGAAATCGAGACTCCTTTACGAGAATTTTAGCTTCAACACCAAAGCTTCTGCTTTGAACTTTCTCGAGCTAACAAGCTCTTAAAAATGACTAGCGATTTTTAGGGTTTTGAGAGGAGAAAAATGACAAACGAACTAAGAAATTACTAAGGCTTTTTTGAAGGAATTTTCACTAGTCAATTGCTAACCCTAACCTCTGGAATGGAGAGGGGTTTATATAGGGCGGATTAGGGTTAGAAAAGGGGGAAACCGAGGGAGATTTTTAGGATTTAGGGCTGGAATTAGGGATAAGGATTTCAAAATTCAAATTTGAATCCTCTAAGAATTTGAGATAATAGATAATCCCCAACGGATTGCAAAGATGAACCATTAATTTTTTAGGTTGAGGACGGGATTGGAGACACGTCAAGGATTCGTCCTCAGTGACCTTATACTGAGCGAAGAGGAGAGGGACATATAGAGGGGACAATGGCTTGAAGCCGTTAAGGAGAGGATTTGGGAGAGATTCAATTCGATGGTTGCTCTTCTTCATTGAAAAAAAAGAGAGGAGAGAGTGAGGGTATGCGAAGGACGAAAGAGGAGAGAAAAAGGGGCGTGTGAGGCATTTGGGGTGAGTATATATTTGTCTGTTATTTGTATATGTGTATAAGATGAAATAAGGGTGTGGGTCGGGTATAAGTGGAACTTTGGGTTGGTCTGGGATAATTTTTGGATTGGGTTGAGGAAGTATATGTGGGACTTTTACCACAAAACGGAAATAATTTTTTTGAAAAATTCCAATAAGGAACTTTTTTTTTTTAAAATACCGAAACGACAAAGGCGCAGCTAGAGTTGCGCCTTACCCTCTGCCACTGACAGCCATCAATCAGACAGCCACAATTCCTTACCTCCTTCTATTTTTACTTTGATTTTTTTTTATGTTTTGCTTTTTTTAAGTAAATTTTTCTTGTATCATATAAAAAATATTATATATGTAACATATATTATAAATTATTAAATATTATAATTATATTTATTTTATTTTTTATTTGAATTATTTAATTTTATAAATATAAATAATTTTAAAATTGAATTTATTTTTTTATAAATAAAAATAAAATTACAAACTCTAATAAATTTGTATGACATTATTTTTTTCCTTAATATTATATTATAATGATACTCATTTCATTTTAATTTGTTTAATTTAATTTATTTGTATACTGCATGTTTCATAAGAAAAGTGTCAAATATTATGATTT
>JBCEWC010019018.1:0-11641 GCA_038996855.1 Solanum aculeatissimum
ATATGATGGAGAAAATCATTGTGATAATCACAATTTCCACATATTTAATTTACAATATTGCAACATTCATTAAAAAATAATTTAACTTGATTACGTGATTTTATAATAGAATTGGTCGAACTCCATTGGCATTTGCATGCATGATATATATCATATGCTTGTAAAGTAAAATTCTCAACCTATGATATTTAATTATAAATTAAAAACTTTTTTTTAACTATGCTTTCAAAAATATGAAATAATTTTGAGTAACTGATTACTAAAGGAATATTTCCTTGCATTGTTATTTTGAACTTGTACTTTTATGCTTTATATATGTCTCACCACTTGTGTTAATACTTTTTTCATCTCATTTTATGTGACACCTTTTGACTTGGCACAATGGCTAAGAAAAAAAGGACTTTTGAAACTTGTAGTTTAAAATCATTCTTAGATATTTGTGTGGTTGAGAGTCATTTTATTAAGGCTAAAAGAGGAATTTTAAAGTTAAATTGTTTCCAATTAGCGTAAGGTATCATTTTATTTTGGACGGACCAAAAGAAAAGGGTGCCACATGGGATAAAGAGGGTAATATTTATCTGATTTTATGAAACAATTCTTTAAATTATCCATTTCCAATACATAACTTATTATTTTTAATCTACTAAATTATTGGATCACACTAATATAAGTAATTATTTTTTTTTAAAAAAAATTAACCTAATGCTCGAAGCCTGTAGTGAAGTCCTAACTAAATCCAGATCGCGCACTCTAGGGCTCATTTAGGGGTGGCACTCTCAACAAAATTTTATCTTTATTCAAGGTTCAAATTCGAAATCTCTAGCTAAGAGTGAAAAAATCTCACACTGCACCACAACCCATGTTAGTTAAGTACTAAACATTATTTGTGTTGCAAGATAAGTAAATAAATAATAGTACTTTTTAAAATTAAATTTCGACACAATGTACTTTTATTAATAATAGTACATTTATATATTAAAACACTTTGAATTTATAGGAGAAAATAGTGAAAGAAACTTTACAATATTTTTTATTTCAAGATTTGTAATATAAAGAAAAAAAAATTCTCCTTGATATTGGTTGAGTGTCTTCATCTTTTTTGAACTACTTTTTGAGGATGTATTTTAGTTAACTTATTGCGTTTTGAGTTACTTCTGTTTGAAAAGCACCATAACTCTTTCACTCATTACATAAATTTCATATAGTTGTAGGGGACTAACGTGCAACGCACGTTCCCAGAACTAGTATATATATATGATTGGACACCTTTCGCCTCTAGACACCTCCGTAGGACATCCCTCGAAACTTTGTCATAGGCCTTCTCAAGATCAATGAATACCATATGAAGGTCTTTCTTTCTTTCCCTATATTTCTCTACTATTCTTCTAACAAGATGAATTTCCTCAGTATTCAATCACCGCAATATGAATCCAAACTGATTCTCTGAAATAGACACTCTTCTTCTCATCCTCGTCTCTACCACTCTCTTCCAGGTCTTCATAGTGTGGCTTAGAAACTTGATACACCTATAATTGTTGCAGTTTTGAATATCACCCTTGTTCTGGTACAATGAAACTATTGTACTTATCCTCCACCCATCGGGCATCTTAGCAATCTTCAGAACAATATTAAACAACCTGGTCAACCACTCCATACCATCCTTATTTGTGTTATTCCAGAAATCCACTAAAATCGCATCGGGTATAATCTCTCTTCCTATGTTCATCTTAATAATAGCGCATCTAACCTCATAAACCCTGAAACCCTACCGTAACAAAAATATCAATGACTATCACAATATGCCAAATCATCTAGCTCAATATCTCTATTCCCTTTTTCATTTTGGAGTTTGTGAAAGTAAGCTTGCCGCCTTTGCTTAATAGAAGTCTCATACACCAACACCTCACCATCCTCATCCTTGATGCACTTCACTTGGTCCATGTCACGATCTTTTCTCCCTCTCTCATTTTTGCGAGCCTATGCAATCTCGTGTCCCCACGTTTTTCCACTATCTCAACATACAAACGTTTAAATATTCTGTCTTAGTACTTGTGACCATTATTTTCGCTTCTATCATCATTGTCTTATAGATATCCTTAAGCCTTAATTTTTCATTTTCATCCAGACTCTCTCACCACTTCGTATAGGAAACCTTCTTAACTTTCACTTTTCCTTGAACTTCTCCATTCTGCTACCAGTCAACTTGATGCCCACCAAAGGACCTTCTCGATACCCATAGTACCATGGTAGCTACTTTTATAATCCAACTAGTAGTATTATTACACATATTATTCACATCCCCACTACTACTCCAATCCCCCAAACTACTCAACTTTTCCCCCATATCTTGAGAAATGGTAAAAGTCTGGCCTCCCCATCTAATCTTCGGTTGGACATAAATATCTTTCTTCTTCTTATCCCTCTTAATCTCTAATCCACCACTATAAGTATATGTTGAGTGTAAATATTTTCACTCTGAATAACCTTGAAATTTTTGCAAAGGCTTCTATCGTCGTTTTGAAGGAGTAAGTAATCAATTTGGGTCTTAGCTACCGTACTATGAAAGGTAATCAAGTGATTTTCCATCTTTGGGAAACATGAGTTAGAAATAACCAACTCAAAGGCTTTACCAAAGCCTTTGAGTTGGTTATTGCTAACTTATGTTTTCTGAAGAGAGAGAATCATTTGATTACCTTTCATAGTATGGTAACTAAGACTTAGATTGATTACCTTCTCCTCCGGAAGGGTGATAGAAGCTTTTGTAAGAATTTCAAGGTCATGCCGAGTATAAATATTTTCACTTAACATAGGGTTTTAGTGATGAATTAGAGATTAAGAGGGATAAGAAGAAGAAGGCTATTTATGTCCAATCGAGTATTAGATGGGGAGGCCTGACTCCTACCATTTCTCAAGAGATGGGGGAAAAGTTGAGTAGCTTGAGGCCTTGGAGTAGTAGAAGGTATGTGAACAATATGTGGAATACCACTACTGGTTGCATTAGCAAAATAGCTACCCATATACTAGAGGTATCGATAGGGACATTTGATGAACGTCAAGGTGATTGGTGGTGTAATGGAGAAGTTCAAGGCAAAGTGAAATCTAAGAAGGTTGCCTATACAAAGTGGTTAAAGTGTATTGATGAGGATGAAAAATGTAGGCTTAAGGATATCTATAAGTCAACGAAGACAAAAGCGAAAATGGCGATCACTAATGCTATAATAGTAGCATTTGAATATTTGTATGTCGAGTTAGGATAAAAAGGCGGGGACAATAGATTGTATAGGATCGCGAAATAGAGAGAGAAAATCTCATGACTTGAACCAAGTGAAGTGCATCAAAGATGAGGATGGTGAGTTGTTGGTGGATAAGACTTCCATTAAGCAAATGCGACAAGCTTACTTTCACAAAATCTTAAATGAAAAAATGGACAGAGATATTGAGTTGGATAATTTGGCACACTCTTATAGTCATCAACATGTTGATCACTATAGGTATTTCAAAGCTAAGGATTTATACATGTTGTTAGTAGGATGAACAAAGGGAGAGCAATCAGACCTAAGAAGATTTTGATGGATTTTTGGAAGAGCACGATCGAGGATAGTATGGAGTGGTTGACTAGGTTTTTTAATACTATTCTAAAGATGGTTAAGATGTCTATGAATGGAGGAGGGTCACAATGGTTCCATTGTACAAGAACACGGGTCTTATTCCAAATTGCAACAATTACAGGGGTATCAAGTTGTTAAGCCACACTGTGAAGGTTTGGGAGAGAGTGATGGAGATGAGGATGAGAGAAGAGTGTCTATTTTAGAGAACCAGTTCATATTTATGATGAGGTAATCGACTATTGAAGCAATTTATCTTGTTCGGAGACTAGTGGAGAAATTTAGGGAAAGAAAGAGGGACCTTCATATGGGATCTATTGATCTTGACAAGGCCTATGACAGAATTTGAAGGGATGTCCTTTGGAGGTGTCTATAAGCGAAAGGTGTTTTAATAGTGTATATTATGGTGATAAAGGAAATGTATTACAAAGCTAAAACTCGGGTAAGGACAGTGGGAGGACACTCGAAGTATTTTTCTATTGAGATGGGACTTCATCAAGAATTTGTGCTAATCCCTTTTATTTTTGCCTTAGTGATAGATGAACTGACACGGTCTATTCAGGAGGAGGTTCCTTGGTGTATGCTTTTTGCGGACAACATAGTACTGATTAACGAGACTTAGTATAATGTTAATAATATGTTAGAGGTTTGGAGACATATTTTAGAATTCAAAGGGTTCAAATTGAGCAAGACCAAAACAAAATACTTGGAGTGAAAATTTAGTATTGTGAGGAATGATACAAACATCAAAGTGAACCTTTCCATTCAATGTATTCCTAAGAGAGAAAGCTTTAAATATCTTGGGTCCATCATCTAGGGTAGTTGTGATATCGATGATGATATCACACATCATATTAAGGCAACATGGATGAATAGAGGCTTTCCTATAGAGTATTGTGTTATAAGAAGATACCACCTAAACTTAAAGGCAAGTTATACAAAATGGTGGTTAGACCGTTGTTGCTATATGAGGTGGAGTGATGGTCAGTCAAAAACTCATATATCTAAAAGGTTAAGGTTGTAGAGATGAGGATTTGAGATGGATGTGTGGATACACTATGGGTGATAAGATTACGAATGAGACCATTCGAGATAAATTAGGGGTTGCCTCTGTGGCAGAAAAGTTGTGGGAAGCAAGACTGTGATAGTCTGGGCATGTATAGAGAAGAAGTGTCACCACTTTTGTTGGGAGGTGAAAGAGGTTGGATGGGGTTACATGGAGGGGTAAAGGTAGACTGAAAAAGATTGGGTGGAGGTGATTATACAGGATATGACACAACTTTATATCACCATGAACATGACTTTATATAGAAAGGAGTGAAGGTCACATATTAGGGTCGAAGGTTTATCGGAAGCTAGGGATAAGATGATGTTTGGCCCTGTGTTATAGTAGGTTAGTAGGATTAATCATTTTTCTTGTTGTTGTTGGTTGTGGGATTCCACTATGTATGTTGTTGTTATTGTTTGTTCTCTCAAAACATATATAGAAATATTGTGTAAGACATAAATGTGTATGGTCTCTCACATCTGGTAGAAGATTTGTTAGATCATTATTTCTATGATAGTTGGATATACATTAATGATTTAGCGAGTCCATGAATACCTTGTTATTACACTTAAGTTTTTGTTTCTTTTCTCTCAAAAAATATTTTGAAATATAGAGTGAGACATAAATGTGTTTGGTATCTGACATCTGAGGTGAAGATTAGTTAGATTATTATTTTCTGTGCCAAATGGATATACATTAATGATTTAGCAAGTCCATGGATTCTGACAAAAATTCTTTTTGACAAATACGAACCATGCTAAAATCGATTGTCAATAGATTTTGTCCTGTTCGTTCCATTCATTGAATAATTTAATTTATTGAACATGTTTGAATAATAGTAGGACATGACTAATTCTACAATCCTACTATATCACAAGACAAGACATTATCCTAACCCTACTAGCCTACTAGCCTTCTATCCTAATACACGATCTCTATTCCTTTCTAAGGTCATGTCTTTGACGATATGAAGATGTTTCCTATCCTATCTAATCACCTCCTGCCAATACCTTTTTGGTCTACTTCTATCCCTTTGTGTAACCCCTACTCCAACCTCTCGCACCTCCTAATAGGAGCGTCAACACTTCTTCTCTGCATATGCCCAAGCCATCATAATCTCACTTATCTCATCTTGTTTGCCACAGAGGCCATCCCTAACATCTCCTTAATGATCTCATTCCTAATCTTGTCACCTCTGGTATGTCCAAACATCCATTTCAACATCCTCATCGCTGCAACATGCATGTTCTAAGCATGTAAGATTTTGACTGTCCAACACTCCATTCCATTTCATTCACGCTTCCTCAATACGATGTGTGACATCACCATCGATATCACCGCTACTATAGCTGATGGACCCGAGATATTTAAAGATCTCTCTTAGAAATCGATTGAGTGATAAGCCTCACTTCAATGTTTACTTCATCCCTCGTAACACTAAATTTGCACTACAAGTATTATGTCTTGGTCGTACTCAATTTGAACCCTTTAGATTCTAAAGTATGTCTCCAAATCTCCAACCTATCATCAACTTTATCCCTGGTCACATCAATCAGCACTATGTCATCCACAAATAACATAGACCATGGAACCTCCTCTTCGATTGACCGTGTCAGCTAATCCATCACTAAGGCAAAAAAAGGGCTCAACATTGATCCTTGATGAATTTCCATCTTAATAGGAAAATACTCTGAGTCTCGTCCCACCGTTCTTACTCGAGTTTTGTCTCCAGCATAAATGAATTTTATCACTCTAATATACACCATTAGAACACCTTTTGCCTCTAGACACCTCAACAGGACATCCCTCGAAACTTTGTCATATGCCTTATCAAGATCAATGAATACAATATAAAGGTCCTTCTTTCTTTCCCTATATTTCTCCACTAGTCTTCCAATAAGTAGAATTTCTTCAGTAGTCGATCGCCTCGACGTGAATCCAAACTAAGTCTTTAAAATAGATGCTCTTATTCTCATCCTCATCTCCACCACTCTCTCCTAGACCTTCATAGTGTGGCTTAGAAATTTGATACACCTATAGTTGTTACTATTTTGAATATCACACTTGTTCTTGTATAATGGAACCATTGTACTTTTCCTCCACTTATCGTGCATCTTAGCAGTCTTCAGAATAACATTAAACAACCTAGTCAATCACTCTATACCATCCTTATCCGTGCTCTTCCAAAAATCCACCGAAATTGCATTGGGTCAAATCACTCTTCCTCTGTTCATCCTACTAATAGATCATCTAACCTTCTACACCCTGAAACGCCTGTCGTAACAAAAATCTCGATTACTATCAAAATGCACCAAATCACCCAACTCAATATCTCTGTCCCCTTTTTTATTTAAGAGTTTTAGAAAGTAAGCTTGCCACGTTTGCTTAATAGAAGTCTCATCCACCAACACTTTACCACCCTCATCCTTGATGCACTTCACTTGATCAAAGTCACGATCTTTTCTCTCTCTCTTTATCGCGAGCCTATACAATCTCTTATCCCCACCTTTTTCTCCTAGCTCAACGTACAAACATTCAAATGTTGTTTTCTTAGCACCAGTGACCGCTGTTTTCACTTCTGTCCTCACAGTCGTATATATATCCTTAAGCCTTCATTTTTAATCTTCATCCATAATCTCCAACCACTTTGTATAGGCAACCTTCTTAACTTTCACTTTGCGTTGAGCTTCTCTATTCCACTACCTTGAAACCCACCAAAGGACCTTCTCGATAGCCCTAGTACCTCGATAGTTACTTTTCTAATGCAACAAGCAGTATTGTCCCACATGTTATTCACATCCCAAATACTACTCCAAGCCCCCAAACTACTCAATTTTCCCCCCATCTCCTGAGAAAGAGCAGAAGTTAGGCCTCCCTATATAATCCTCAAATGGACATAAATAACCTTCCTCTTACCCTTCTTAATCTCTAAACCCATCACCAAAAGTCTATGTTGAGTGGAAATATTTTTACTCAGAATAACCTTGCAATTCTTTCAAAATCTTGTTCCGCCCTTCCGAAGGTGTAATTAATCAATCGAAGTCTTAGCTACCGTACTATGAAAGGTAATCAAATATTTTTCCCTCTTCGAAAAATATTAGTTAGCAATAACAAACTTAGAAGATTTAGCAAAATCTAAGAGAGATGTCCCACCTCTATTCCTCTCCCCAAAACTAAATCCTGCATGAACCCATCAAATTCACTAGAAGTTGCACCGATATGCCAATTAAAATCTCCCCCAATAAAGATCTTTTTAGTGTCTGGTATACCTCTCAAAACCTCATCCAAATCCTCGCAAAAGAGCTTTTTGACTTCCTCATCCAAGCCCACTTGAGGTGCATGGGCACTAACTACATTCACTATATGTCTAGCTATAACAAGTTTAATAGACATCATCCTATCATTTATCCTCTTGAATTTAAACACAAACTCCTAAGGTCCACATCTACTAGGATACCTACTCCATTTCTATTCCTAGTGCCATCAGAATACCATAATTTAAACCTCTCCATATCTCGTGCTTTGGTGCCTACCCATTTGGTCTCCTAAACACATGTGATATTAATTTGTCTCCTCTTAAGACTCTTAACTAGCTCTATGGAATTTTCTGTAAGTGATCCTATGTTTCACAACCCTGCTCTCAACTTAAGTAAGCTTGTCCCCGGCTTACCACTACTATCCCTCACCTCTGATCCTAACTAAACACATGACCTTAATACACCATCAATCGCTAATTCCACTAAAACAAAAACTAATAACTCAAAAGAACTATAGAAGATCAAGAAAATACAATCTCACAAAAATCAATAGCCCAATGATACAATAGTATATGGGACAGTAAATATACGATAGGAATAATGCACAACAATCAATACGCAACAATGAGAACTCAAAAAATAATAATAGTGAGCAATTTAATAAACTCTCCAAAAATAAAATCTCATAACAAACAAGTAAAAGTGACAAAGAAACAAAGTGAAATCATGAAGGTTTTTGCCAAAAAAGGAATTAAATTCCAATGGAAATACAGAAAGACAAATCCAGCTGCCAAACCAATCAAAACTCAAATTCCAATTCAAAATGACAAAACCCAAATACTACAATCCAATCAAGGCAGGTCAGGGCACGAATTATAACAGTAATTTGAATTTGACCTGCCTTGATTGGATTGTAGTATTTGGGTTTTGTCATTTTGAATTGGAATTTGAGTTTTTGATAGGTTTGGCAGATAGATTTTATCTTTCCATACATCTATTGGAATTTAAGTCCTTTTTTGGCAAAAAACCTTCTTGATTTCACTTTGTTTCTTTATCACTTTCACTTGCTTGTTGTGAGATTTTATTTTTAGGAAATTTATTAAATTGCTCTCTATTATTATTTTTTGAGTTCTCATTGTTGCATATTGATTGTTGTGCATTATTCCTATTGTATATTTATTATTTCATATATTGTTGTATCGTTAGGCTGTTGATTTTCATGAGATTGTACTTTCTTGATCTTTTGTAGTTCTTTTGAGTTATTAGTTCTTAGTTTAGTGGCGTTAGGAACTGATGGTGGATTAGGGTTATGTCATCGGTTGGGATCGGAGGCGAGGGGTAGTAGTGGTAAGAGGGGGACGGGCTTACATAAATTAAGAGTAGGGTAGTGGAAAACAAGATCACTTACAGAGAACTCCATAGAGCTAGTTAACAATTTTAAAAGGAGATAAATTAATATTGTGTTTGTTCAGGAGACCAGATGGGTAGGTGACAAAGCATGGGATGTGGATGGATTTAAATTATGGTATTTTGGTGGCTCTAGGGTTTAAATTATAGAATTCAATTTCTTGTGAGAAATCTTAAACTAATGGTTCCATAGTATGAATCTGAAGAAGCAAAACACCAAAAAGCAGCTCTAACGTTCAACAATTAAGTAGGGGCTTCTACTCTTGAAGAAGTGATTCAATCTTCGACAATCTTCTACAAAAGAATTACTCGCACCTTGATTTCTTGATGTTGTTAAGTACTTTTGGCCTTTGTTACTCTCTACCGCTCTCTTCCTAGTCATCATCGTTCTCTTTGAATGAATAGAGAAAGAAAAATAAAAAAGTAAAAGAATACATATTTTAATAGAAAAAGTAATAAATTTTCGCATATTTTTCTGCTCTCACTCTCTAAAGGAGAGTACAGTTCTTTGCCACCTAAGTAGTCATGGATTTAATAATTTCAATTAAAAATATTTTAGAGGGGTTATAAGACCCACACAAAGTTGGAGTATGTAACAACATTTTTGGCCATAGTAGAAGTGTGTTTTGAACCATTTTTCAAACAAAACAAAAGAAGATATGATATATAGATTTTTTATTTGAATGAGCATATAAATATCCATATTAGAGTGAGTACAGACTAGAACGGACCTATATTGTTGATGGGGAACCATAAATTTCTAACCTCCTCAGCTTTGAAAGATCTACAGTAACCAAAATCTTGATGACTATCAGAGTGTGCCAAATCAGCCAACTCAATATCTCTGTCCCTTTTTATATTTAAGAGTTTGTGAAAGCAAGCATGCCACCTTTGTTTAATGGAAGTCTCATCCACTAATACCTCACCATCCTCATCCTTGATGCACTTCACTTGGTCCAAGTTGCGAGCTTTTCTATCTCTCTATTTTATGAGCCTATTCAATCTCTTGTACCCACCTTATTCTCCTAGCTCGACATACAAACGTTGAAATATTGATGCCTTAGCTTTTGTGGCCACCGTTTTGCTTCTGTCTTTGCCATCATATAGATATCCTTAAGCCTCCATTTTTCATCCTCATCCATACACTCCGACCACTTTGAATAGGCAACCTTCTTAGCTTTCACTTTGCCTTGAACTTCTCTAGTACACCACCAATCACCTTGACGTCCACAAAATGTCCCTCTCAATAACCTTAGTACCTCGGTAGCTACTTTTCTAATGCAACCAACAGTGGTGTTCCATATATAGTTCACATCCCCGCTACTACTCCAAGCCCTCTAGCTACTCAACTTCTCCCCTATCTCTTGAGAAATGGTAGGAGTCAGGCCTCCCCATCTAATCCTCGATTGGACATACATAGCCTTTTTCTTATTATCCTTCTTAATCTATAAATTCATCACTAAAACCCTATGTTGAGTGAAAATATTTTTACTTGGAATGACCTTGCAATTCTTACAAAAGCTTCTAGCACCCTTCCGGAGTAGAAGGTAATCAATCTAAGTCTTAGCTACCATACTACGAAAGGTAATCAAGTGATTCTCCCTCTTCAAAAACATGAGTTAGCAATAACCAACTCAAAGGCTTTAGCAAAATCCAAAAGAGACATCCCACCTCCATTCTTCTCCCCAAAACCAAAGCCTCTATGCACATCGTCAAAACCACTGGAAGTTGCACCGATATGCCCATTAAAATCTACCTCAATTAAGATTTTTTTTTTGTGACTGGTATATCACTCACAAGCTCATGAAAATCCTCCCAAAAGAGCTTTTTGACTTCCTCATCCAAGCTCACTTGAGGTGCATAGGCAGTAACTGCATTCACTATATGTCTGACGATAATAAGTTCAATAGACATCATCCTATCATTTATCCTCCTGGTCTCCACCACATACTCCCTAATATCCTTATCTACTAGTATACCTACTCCATTTCTATCCCTAGAGCCACCAGAGTACCATATTTTAACTCGTCTATGTCCCGAGCTTTGGTACCCTCCCATCTAGTTTTCTTAACACATGCTATATTAATTTTTCTTCTCTTAAGACTCTTCACTCACTCTATGGAATTTCTTTAAGTGATCCTATATTCCACGATCTTACTCTCAACTTAAGTAAGTCTGTACCTCTCTTACCACTACTATCTCTCACTTTTGACCCCAACCGATGACATGACCCTAATCCACCATCACTCCCAAATGCCACTAAACTAAGAACTAATAACTTAATAAACTATAGAAAGTCAAGATGGTACAATCTCTCAAAATCA
>JBCEWC010019019.1:0-11639 GCA_038996855.1 Solanum aculeatissimum
AGACAAAAAGATAAGGACGAGCCACTATCCAAACCCGGTACTATTTGCCAAATAGTACCCTAAGCACCCTTAATTCGGGGCAACAAAACTGAGTTCCCTAATATAGGGAATTAACCCATGGTAGCACATGGTTGACGGAATAGGCGGGGTCTTAAGTCACCCCATTTATTTACCTACTCCGTCGGTGCTAAGCTTATCCCATAAGAATACATATAGGTACATGCATCATTTAAACCCGGAAACTTGTACTTACTTTCAAAACATGCATATCTATTCATGTGCTTTTTCAAGACATTAAAAAATTCAAAAGACAAGCTTTTCATTTGTCAATATACTCTTATATATTTTCATTCTTTCATATAATAAAATGCTATGTATTTATATAGCATGTGTGCTATTATTTATACGCTCCATTGGATGAGACTATTTATAATATTATCTTATCTGTATTTATCTTAATATATCATTTGTTTTTTTAATTTTCAATATGTAGTTTATTTAATGTGATACTAGAAGGAATAGTAAAGAGTACTCAAAGCTCATTTGTATAATATTTTTGTTTAAAACATAAAAATGTCTCATAATACATTGAGTCGTTTCTACTGTTTCTAATATCTTGTAATGACCTCGAATGTCATTTTTGACATTCTCGATAAAATTACAATTTTATCCTTTTCCAAAGTTGTCTTGAGTCATTTTTCATTGAGTCTAAAAATCAAATTTTGAAAACCTTCTAAAAAGTCGGATTTTAGCTAAAGAACGAGTTTTAAATGTTTAAAGTTGGAAATTTTGAGTTTTGAGGTCATCTTGAATTTCGAGTGTCAAAATGTTATTCTATCGATTCCATTAGCCCCGGAATAAAAAAAACTAGTCTAGGAGAACTGAAAGAACTGAATTTGAAATTAAACTAGAGATTCTCGACCCAAAGTTGCATTTTCAGTTGAATTCGGATCATGGTTTGACTTTGATCAGTATTCGGAGTTCAAAAGCTCAAATTAAATTTTTGATAGTTCCAATTGTTCTGCGTGGTGAAACTAACGATGGAAATGGTTCTGTTGTAATCTTTAGAATTTTCGATGGCGGTTTGTTTTTTGAGCTTTGACTAGTTTCTTTGAGTTCTATTGAGTTTCGGGCGAAACAGGCCTCAAACTCAAATTTTAATTATTCCATTGAGTTCAAAATGTTGTTTCTAGTAGGTTTGCATGTTTGGTTTGTATATATCAGGTTTCGAACGAACCTCAAGGGTCTATTTTGTGTGTAAAATAATTGAATTTGGACTACAATTCGGTGCATCACCTAGTACTCTGCGTTCGTGGGGTAGTCCTCCATGTTCACGGAGGGTTAACCTTCTTGATCTCTGTGTTCATAGATGTAGGCCAACATTTGCCTCTGACGCCTCTAGTGTTGTTATCATAGGTATTGTTCTGATTTTCCATCGCCTTCCATATTTTTTATTTGATCCTGGCTTCACTTATTTATATGTTTCTACATATTTCTCAACGGGTTTTGATTTGCCATGTGATTGTATGTCTCTGCTTGTTCATGTTTTGACCATATTAGGTGAGCCCTTAGTAGTGGATTGGATGTACTGATCCTGTCTAGTGACTTTGGCAGGCTATGATACTTGGGTGGACATGATTATCTTAGGTATGATAGATTGCAATGTTATTTTGGGTTTGGATTGACTTCTTTGTATCGTGCTACTCTTGATTGTTATGTCAAGAATCTGACCTTAGCCATGGCCGGTAGAGTGAGGATAGAGTGGATACGTTTGAGGGGGTTCTTATCCTAGTAAGGTTATTTCATATATTCGAGCCCAAAAGTTGATCGATATAGGGTGTTTGGCTTATCTGCCATTTATTCATGATATTATTATTGAGTCATCATCCATCGATTCTATTCCTTTGGTTTGTGAGTTTTTGGGTGTATTCCCTATCGACCTACCAGGAGTCCCTCCTAATAAGGATATTGATTTTGCTATAGACCTTGAGCTGGGAAATACGCCCATTTCTATCACTCTCTATTGTATGCCCCAGCTGACTTGAAGGATCTAAAAGAACAGCTCGAAGATTTGTTGAGCAAAGGGCTTATTCTCCCTAGTGTTTTACCTTGGGGTTCCCCCATTTTGTTTGTGAAGAAGAAGGATAGTTCCATGAGTATGTGTATTGATTATTGACAATTGAACAAGGTGACCATTAAGAACAAGTACCCACTTCCTCGTATTGATGATTTGTTTGATCAACTTTAGGGGAAACATTGTTCTCTGAGATTGATTTGAGATTTGAGTACCATCATCTACGGATTCAGCCTTTAGATATTCCTAATATAGACTTTTGGACCAGGTATCGCCATTATGAGTTTCTTGTCATGTCTTTTTGTTTGATTGATTCCCGATCGTATTTAGATTCATTTTTTATAGTATATGTTGATGACATCTTGGTTTATTCTAAGACAAAGGAGGATCATGTGAAACATCTGAGTATTGTGCTCTAGAGACTTAGGGAGGATAAACTCTATGCTAAGTTCTTTAAGTGTGAGTTTTAGTTGAGTTCTATGGCATTCTTGGGGCATGTGGTTTCTAAAGAGCGCATTCGAGTTGATCCAGCAAAGATTGAGGCCATTCAGGGTTGGACTACGCCTACCTCAGCTACAGAGATTCACAATTTTGAGGGTTTAGGTAGTTATTATCATGGTTTTGTGTAGGCTTTCTCTACTATTGCAGCTCCACTAATAGGCTTGCTCTGAATAATGTTGTATATCATTGGTCATATAACTGTGAAGAGATGTTCCAAAAGCTCAAGTTATTGTTTACTACTGCTCCTATCTTAACATTGTTGGATGAGGGTGCTGATTTCATGATTTATTATGATGCTTCAGGAGTGGGGTTAGGTGGAATGTTGATGCACAATGGAAAGGTGATTTCCTACGGTTCAAGGAAGTTGAAGGCCCATGAGAAGAATTATCCCACTTATGATTTGGAGTTAGTTGCGGTAATGTTTGTGTTGAAGTTGTGACATCACTATCTATATGGAGTCCATTATGAGATCTTTACTGACCATCGCAACTTACAACATATTTTCAGCCAGTGGGATTTCAATTAAAGGCAAAAGAGATTCATTGAGCTCCTGAAGAACTATGATTAAACTATTCTCTATCATCCAAGGAAACCCAATGTAGTGGTTGATGCATTGACTAGGAAGACTTCCAGCATGGGGAGTCTTTTGGGTTGAGGAGTGGACTTTCGCTATAGATGTTTAGAGGTTGGACAATGGGTTGGTGAGACTACATCTTTCAGATAGGGGTGGAGTGCTTGCTCTCATAGAGGCTCACTTATCTTTGATAGATCAAATTCATGAGAGGCAGTTTGAAGATGAGAAATTATGTAACATTCGAGAGAAGGTGGCTAGAGGTGAATCTAGGGAAGTGGTGCTTGATTCAAATGGTGTTTTGAGGATTAGGAGTCGCATTTTTGTGCCCATGATGGGTGATTTGATCAGGAGTTTCATTGCACCAAGTATTTTATTCATCCAGGAGCGGCGAAGATGTCTCATGATGTGAGCTAGCACTACTAATGGTATGGTATGAACAAGGATATATCGTAGTTTGTGGATATGTGTTTGACATGCCAACAAGTCAAATATGAGTATCTGGGTGGTGTTAAACTACAGAGGATGCACATTCCCGAGTGGAAGTGCATTACCATAAATTTAGTGGTAGTTTTACCTTTTACAGTTGGTGGTTTTGAATCTATATTGATGGTAGTGGACCGATTGACTAAGTCCACCTATTTCATCCAAGTCAAGGTGAAGTATACAACCGAGAGATTAGCCTTGCTCTATATTAGCCAGATTGTGAGGCATCATGGAGTTCCCATTTCCATTGTATCAGATCGTGGTTCATTGTTTACCTCCCACTTCTTGAGAGCTTTATATCACGGTTAGGGTACCTGTTTAGATATGAGTATAGCTTTTAACCCTAAAATAAATGGGCAGCCTTAGAGGACCATTACGGTGTTAGAGGATATGCTTTGAGCATGTGTCATTGACCTAAGTTTCTAACCTAAGTTTTCAACTCTCATTGATTCTAACCTAAGTTTTCAACTCTCGTTGATTAAATTGTGATTTTAACATGGAAATTAGGGATTTTAATGGATGAAATTGGGGTTTTCTCGGACATTGATTTTTTGATACAAAAAAGGTCACTGTGAGTTCATTTTAACTCTTTTTTTCAAAATAGTTTTCGTCATTAGACTCCTTATTACTTGGGAATATTCTCTTATAAAAATTCCCAGATTTAAGGAACCTTTTTCAAGATGAGATTTTTGGATCACTTTGCATTTTTCACTCGAATTGATTGATTTTAGTGTCATTAGTTTTGTGAGATGATTGTGATGCTATATTTGACTAGATTATGGTGATTTGATTACTATGGAAGGGGAAAAGGTGTGGATTTGACTTGGTTGAGATTTATATTAAGGTAAGTGGACTTCTAACCTTTAGTTAAGTATTATTGAACCTTGTATTATCCTATATGTGTGGGATTTGGGTGATTTGTGATATGAAATGGGATAGAATTATACTATTATAGGCTTTGATTATGGGAATTTGGTATGGGTATTGGTGACTGTTGTGAATCCTTGACTTATGAAATAAATGTAGGATTGTGAATAATATATGGAATTGTGGATTAGTTTTTATTTATATTGACATTGTGATGATATTGAATTCGTATTGTGAATACTTGTGAACTTGTGAATTATCCAGTATTGATTGTTGAATTAAATGATTCATGTGGACATCTTGCATATTCTTATACTTATGAAAGTGATTATTGTGCTATGATGACATGTACTTCTTAGTGTTCCATTGATGATGAAAAAGCCTAAGGGAAATGGTTTCGACTAGAAAAAAAGAAAGAAAAGAAATGAAAAGGCAAAGGAAAATGGTTTCTTCTAGATATGAAAGTAAATATCGAAGGGTAATGGTCCAACAGATACATGGTTCATGTGAGGTCCCCATGGATTCAGGTCTAAACTTATCAACGGATGTGTATCATAGAACATATATGCATCACGATTACTTGACATAGCATCACATTATTTACATTTCATTATATTAACTCCATCTCATATCATTCCTTTCTTGAAGTTGTTATATGTATTACGTGTAAGGTTTTAAATGTTTTGGGAACCTTGTACATTGTTAAGATGAAATATCAATAGACTACGATATATGTTAATAACTTGAGAGTTCATATTGTGAAGACTGGACTATGAGAATACTGTGTTAAGAAATCGAAAATACTTATGTTACTGAAAGACTATATACTACTTGAGTTTGGCGATCAGTTGAATATTTTGAGATACTATTTTATGATGTGTGTATATATTTATGTATATTGTATTGTGTTGGGACTTTTCTAAGTGCAGGTGTGTAGTTAGATTGTATGTGGTTAGATGGATAGGAGTATTTGTGTTCTTCATTGCTTTACTTCAGGTTTAGTGTCCATTTGCTGAGTACCATGTTGTTTGGTGCTCACCCCTTATTACATTGTTTTGTAGGTTGTGAGCTCAATCCCTCTTGGTAGACTTCCCAGTTATAGGATTGAGCTTCTACATTTCCTGAGAGGTAGTTGCTTGTCTCTTCGCTAGACTCTCGAGGATTCTTTATTATGTTATCGTCAAGATCCAAAATCGGATCGAGACTAGAGAAAACAAATAGTAAAATAGAATAACCAAAAAACTTAATTTTAAATCCTAAAACCTGGAGTCATGAGTACAAGAGTATGAATGAGTAAATACAAAGTTGTATCATAAAGAAAATACAAAGTCTTAAATAGATGACAACGAATGAAGTCTCAAAGAAACAACGACGACTCGAAGTCTGAGCCTCACTATTGAAATTTGTTAATGGTAAGAAAACTCTGCTCAATAAGATCAACTACCACGTGGGAGTTCATGTGCTCGATATACAACAAGAAAACATAGTAGGGGTGACTATATAGAAATGTACCCAGTAAGTTCAACCGATTGGGTAGGAGAAATAGGATAAGCATGTAATAACTAAGAACTCTATCACTGGCAAGGAAGAGGTTAATACACAATACATATATATAAATAAGAATAGATAACGAGAGAAAACATAATCAATGATGCAAAGGAAATGAGATGTATGAATGCAATACATGGGGTGGAATCATGACAATTACACAGCCGACGTACACATCTACTGAGCTAAAGCTACCAGGTAGAACTAGGGGACCTCGCAGACCATGTACTGAAATCTCTCAAGTGTCATAATATCTCAACCTTGCCACCTCCTTATGGTCAAGGGGTTTTGAAAAATTGTACAATCTCTCTGTTGCCACCTCCTTATGGTCAAGGAGTTTTATAAAAAGTGGTACATGTCACCCTTACTACCTTCCGTAGTCAAGAGGTTTTATAAAAGGTAGTATAGTATCTCAATCCTTACCACCTCTGAATGGTAAGGGGTGGTACAGATGCAATATATGATGAATGTATGTCAATGCCACAAATCAAGGTATATAACAACAATATAATAAGAATACTGATAAATAAATTCATAGAAATAGTGTTAAGTGTCACAATTAGAACCACAAGTCATGACCATGTCTTAAAGTACCACACTTTCGCAAATAGCTAAATATATCGATAGTACTGAACTTTGCAAGTCCCAAAAATGTACACACGTGTCCCAAAGAGTATCTCAATACCAATAATTACCACAAAAATTCCCAAATGGTATCACAACTCTCATATTGTCACAATAACATCCAAGAATATCTCAAATCTCACGATCACATCTCAATTCACCAACAAATTCATAAATTACTCCAATTCCAATGTAACCGATACAAAATACAATCATACCAATCAAGTTACTCATGAAACAATCCAACATCTTACAATTATCACATAAACATACCCAATAACTCAAATCTAGTCCCAAAAAGATTAGTCGAACCTACCTCGATGCTGAAATTGAACTAGAACTAAGCTTCCAGTCACTCCAAGCCTAAAAATAATCTTGAATCAATCAACCACTATCAAGAATAGATATTACGCGTCAAGAGAAGAATTTTGATACCCAAATTGGCACGAGTTAAACTTAGGGGCAAAATGATCAAAATTAGAACTAAATTCTGAAGTTCACGAAATTGACTAGAAAATTATGATTCTACACGAGAAAAGAAGTTTATGGGTGAAAATCCCACTGAAATTGAGCTCAAATTGAAGGAGAAATAAATATTTAAAGTTTCCAAAATAAAGACATGGAAATTCCAATTTTAAACATCCAAAATCATGAAATTTATGAAAAAATGGAGAGAAACGTAACAGAAATTAATTAATAATAGGTTAGAAACACTTACCGAAAAGCTTTCCCCGAGAAGTCATAAAAAAACGCCCAACAAAGCTTGAAAATGTTTAAAATGGTTAAAAATAGTATTATATCTATATTAAACGAATCAGGCATGATCGTACTCCGCGAATGCGGAGATTAAAGAAATATTGACCTTCGCAAACGCAGGGATAGGGCTAGTGAATGCTGAGGGTTCATCAACTTGACCTCCGTTAATACGAAGAGCAGGCCTGCGAACGCGGAGAAGAAATATGGGGTACTCTGCGAACGCGGAGAAAAGGGCCAGGGAACGCAGAGAACAAAATGACCTGCACCAGATACTAGCAAATCATCCATATTTTCAACTCGGAACGAACCCTCGAGGTCCATTTGGAACTCGATACACACAAACCAGACATGCATCCTTACTAGAAATGGCAATCTAGACTCAATATAATTATCAGAATTTGATTCTGAGATCTCCTCAACTCAATACCCGATAAGGCTCGTTAAAACTAGTCAACTCAAAGTATCAAAACTGCCCTCAAAACTTTAAAAATTACAATGAGACCATTTCTAGCGTTAGTTTCATGATTCGCAACCACTAGAATTATCGGATTTTAATTAGAGCTTCTAAACTCCGAATGTTGACCAAAGTCACAATTAGGCTCTGAAATCAATTGAGAATGCACTTCGGGTCCAAAATCTCTATCTCAACTCCAAATTCAGTTTTGTAACTTCTGCTAGATCAAATTCGACATTTCGGAGCTAATGGAATCAATGAATTTCCAATCCGACGCACGAAACTCATAATGACACAAAAACTTACTTTTTCAACAACTTAAGCTTCAAACAATATCAAAGCTCATATTTTTCACTTTAAAGCACAAGACCTCAGTTCCAATAATACCGACAGTTCAAAATAGGTCCAAAGCAACTTACGAAAGTGTAAAATAGTAATTTCTATGGATAAGCTCAAAAATGACTAGCAAGGTCATTACATTTACGTTCTATTTGAAGACTAGATATTGAGACTTATGCTTTAGTTTGAGTGTTATTATTTAGAGATTTGTACATGTGATACCAGTTCTAGGATAGTTGGAATGGTTGTATTTTGGATTCCTTATGATTATCTATCATCTTAGACTATTTTATCTTCACTTTCATTGTTATTATATTTGGGTTGTTCAGGTTTAGGCTGACTCGCCTTGGTGGGTTAGGTGAGCACCATCACACCTGGATTTCTGGTTGTGACACATCTCATAATATATTGAGTCCTTTATACTACTCATAAGATTTCCCAATAAATTGAGTCTATTCAACTACTCCTAACATCTCAATATAAATAGGTCTTTCCTACTATTTCATTTGGTTAAAACATTCACAATTTCTTGAGTGTTTTTTCCCACTATATTCAAGTTCTTATCATTTCCTCTTTTTTATTAAAAAAAAACTTTTTCAATATTCATGTGTTTGAGTTGAAGAAAGGTTTGTTGAAATTTTAATCATATTTAAGTTGATCATGATAAGATTCAACATATGCAACAATTTATTTTTTATTATTATGGATGACAGTGAATTTCAGTAGATAAATATTTTTATCATGTGATGTACTTATCTTTAAATTAAAGTATGTCAATAGAGTAGCATCAAATTTGCAAGATTTTCCAATCACAACTTATGAGTTATTACTTTATTTTGTTTGTTTTGATTTTCATTTTATAGCACAGAGAAAGTCTAATAATATATGTATCATTTAAAATTTATTATTTAGAGTATAAATTTGATATTAAATAATTAGGTTAAACGTGCAATGCACATTCCCAGAGAATAGTAAATAAAAAAAAGCATGCTAGTCGAATTGGTAATAACACATATGATTAATTGCACTTGACTTGATATTGTGTATCCAATAAAAGTACTTAAAAAGCAAACACTAGTCAGATATATCTACTTGGCATAAAAGTCCATTACTTATTTTATTTTAAAAATATAAATCTATACAAGGCTTTATTGATGCAAATAATAAACTTGATACTATTTGTTGATAGTAAAAAAATTATCATTGTTAATTTTACTATGGAGGCTAATCTTATTGCTTTAATTTTAGATGATGAGAGAATTCATTGAGAAATTTATTGTTTCAAATCTCATTTGAGTTTTGTTAAATTTTAATTTATTGTGATAATAACAATAATATTGATAAAATACAAAATCATTACTACAATGGAAAATAAACAATTATAAGGTGAAATTATATTTCTACAAGGTGAAAATAGTTAGGGAAAATATGTGGTCCAACCATATATATCATGACAAATCATATATATATATATATATTGATAAATATATCAATATATATATATAAAAGAGTATGTAAGGCCCGCATATGTGGCTCCCTCACATAATTCTTATTTATTTTTTAAAAATAATTTAATATTTTAAAAATCAATTAACTAGTCCAACAGAAGTTAAAAAAAACTTGAAAGGCGTCATTTCTGAGTAAACGGTACTTTAGCCTATCACAACCATTCAAAAAAGTCACAACCATTCAGAAAACTCACAACCCTTCGAAAAAGTCACAACCTTTCAAAAAAGTCATAATCCATCAAAAAAATCATGACCCTTTGAAAAAGTCACAACCATTCAAAAAAGTCACAACTTTTCGAAAAAGTCACAATTTTTTAAAAATTCACAACCCTTTGTAAAAGTCATAATTATTTGAAAAAGTCATAACTTCTTGAAAAAGTCACCACCATTCAAAAAAGTGACACTTTTTTGTAAAAGTCACAACTACTTGGAAAAGTTACAATCTTTCGAAAAAGTCAAATTCCTTAAATGTGATAAATTATCTAGTTTCAATATAATATAACATAATTAAATAAATAAAAGTCACAATTCATAACATTTCGAAAAAGTCAGAACTTCTCAAACGAGTCACAACTCCTTGAAAAAGTCACAACCTTTTAAAAAAGTCACAGTCCTTCAATTAATCTCTTTAGAAAAGTCACAACCCTTCGGAGAAGTCACAACCCATCCAAAAAGTAACAACCCTTCAAAAAATTCACAACCACTTGAAAAAGTCACAACCATTCAAAAAAATCACAACCCTTCGGAGAAGTTACAACCCATCGAAAAAGTAACAACCCTTCGAAAAATTCACAACCATTTGAAAAAGTCACAACCATTCAAAAAAGTCACAACTCTTCGAAAAAGTCACAACCTTTCGAAAACGTTACAACGTAACGACCCGAAAATTTCTAAAAATCCTTATGGTTGATCTTGTATGATTTTATACTGTTCATGGTTGAAATTTGGTAGCCACGGGTTGAGTTTAAGTGGCCAAGAGCAAAACGAATCATTTTAGGGCCTAGAGAGGCCGTTTGGACAATGAGCTTCACAGAACCCTAACTTTTGACTTGGGCTGAACCGTGTGGGCTACTGCATATAAATTTGCATCTCTTTGAATTATTTTCGTAACGCAACTTGTCTCACTCAATTCCAAGTTTGTATGAGAAAGTTATGGCTCAAAGCGTGAGTCTGCCTGGAATTCGGAAGACACTGGAAAGGCGCCCTGAAAATGGCCCAAGGCATGGGAGACGGACCGTGAAACTGTTCGCGGTCCGTGTGGGGGTCGGTGAGATGGTCCATAGAGCATGGGGTGGCCATGAACCACCCCACAAACTAAGTTAAGGTCCATGGACCACCCAACGGTCCGTGAGACCTCAAACGGACCGTTTGGTGGTCCGTCAAGTTGGGCAGAGGCTTGGCCAAGCTGTGGTTGGTTTAAATGGATAAGGCAAGGTTCATGGAGTAGGTGTATTGACCTAGGTTCATAGTAGCATTGTCAAGATTGATTTCAGGTTGCCAGGATTAGATGTAAGTGATTAAGGCAAGAACTTCATTTTTGGACTGTTTTCGGGCCTCCGTTTAGAATGCTGCAACTTTGAGATACCATAACTCTTAGAACACGATGAACTGGGTGGGACACTTTATATCAACTGAAATCTCCTTGAGTTAGATTTGCAACACAACTGGTTTCACTCAATTCGGAGCTCGGATGAGCAAGTTATGATCGTTTTTGAGAGAATGCCCGAAACTGGAAATTTGCCTCGGGAAAATTGTTAAGTAAACTACCACGGACCGTGTGGTGGATCACGGTCCGTGGGTTGGAACAGTAAGATCCCAGGGTCGGGGAGCCCACGAACTGACCAAGTCAAGTCTCACGGACCATCACACGGTCCGTGAGACTGTTCACGGCTCGTGAACTGGACCGTGAGG
>JBCEWC010019020.1:0-11639 GCA_038996855.1 Solanum aculeatissimum
AGTGGCATGTTTATCCACTACTATTAGTTCCTTATTTTTAGGTTATATCAGTTGGTTGTAAGCCTATTTAATAGGCTGTAGTTTGTTTTACTACAATTCAAAGACTCGTTAAACAAAAAAATTCTCTCTGCTTTTCTGCGTAACTTTTAAAAAGTTCCAACAGCAAATCTCTTGTTTGTTTCAATCGTTTTGTAGTGAAATGTTAACTGCAATAATTTTGCTGAACCATATTTTGGAAGGCAGTATACAAACTAAGCTAGTTATTCCAAGGATCAGCCCGCCATGTATAGCCCACAGGTTGCTGTGACAGACGATGTCGTTATCACACTTACTCGCTCGAATAATCTTCCAACCCACCTCCTCTTATCGTTCCGTGCATTGCCTTCGAATCCTCCTAACTTTGACTTCCTTCCATTTGTGATGATTGACATCTCTTTATCTGACTATTGATTGAACATGATAACCATTAGTAATCGGAAGAATTACTCGTTAGGGAAAAAAGAAAAGGAATACTTGCTCTAGTCTTTGATATTTCCCTCAATTTACGCATTAACCTCATATTATATCAGTTTCTATCAGCCTAGTTCGTAACGGATCTATGAAATTATAAGAAGCACTTACTGGCCACCCAAAATCCATAGTATTACTAGCTGTTCTTGTAAATTGAAATATAAGTCATAGATAAATTTAATCATATGATGAGGCTACCCCACAGGAAAGTTCAATTATATATGCTCCAAATTTAATGTGTTATTTCATAGTGGAACAGAAGTACCAATCTTTTCAGTAGAGGGTACTAGCTTAGTTCTCTCGAGGCCTCACAAGTAGAAAACTGAAAAAATGAGTTGGTTGTTTTTATAACGACCCTTCATATACTTCCATCATAAAATTTTCACTCCTCCATTAAAAAAAAAAAAAACTAATTTGACTTGACGCTGAATTTAAGAAAATAAAGAATCGATTCTAAGTTGAAATCAAAATATACCAAAATATTTTTAAATCTTCTGACATTAAACATGCCATATGAAAAACTAAAACTAAAGTATTGTCAAAAAAGAAAAAAATTCATTCTTTTTAAAACATAGTAAAAAAAACAGAGGATTGTTCTTTTCTCAAATGGATGGAATATTAAAAGGAAAACTTACATAAATATACTATATTAAAAAGATATTTATTTTTTATAGCAATAACATCTTTTCTACGTTGAACACTTATAATACAATTTTAATACATATTACAGAGAACTATCAATAAAACATATAAAATATAAGTTTTATTGATAGATAATATATTTATCACATACTTTAATCCACTTATAATACATTGTGTCAATTTCTTACCAAACAATCACAAATATATTTTAAAAACTTATATAATACAATTATATTGCATGAATAATTCATTTTTAATACAAGTGTAGATTTATCATAATATCGCTATGTATTGCTATAACTAATAATAAATAAAAATATCATTAAAATAAATAATTATTTATTAAAAGTACTCGCTTAGTAATTTTTCCATATTAGAACGGAAATAAAAAATAATTGACAGTTACCTTGCACACAACAATATTTGAGGCACGGGCTAAATTCGCAATAGACCTATAAAAAAAGGATAAAATTTGCAATTTTGCCTAAATAAAAGTTGAAACAAGAAAATGAGAGTGCTCTCATTTCAACCCACTAAGCCTCAAAACATGTCGACTTTCTAATCATTTTTTTTCCTCATTAGTTTAATGCATTACTCCTTTGAAAGTCTTCTTTATTTTTTTTAAATTCTAATCAAGTTAAAATAAATAAATTGAAACGAAATAAGTATATATTAATTATACGTACACGATCTATCGCTAAATAATATATATATCTAAATGTCCGTTGGTTTGGTAAGCTAGTTGCAATAATAAAAAACTTCAAACTTGAGAAGATGAATTATTAGTTAATAGTCAACAATATGATAATGAATGATGGGAATATGAACTTGCAAATTGAAAAAGTCAACAATGATTCTTTTATAGCAGTCCATTCGCCTCATTTTATGTAGCACTCTTTGATTTGACACGTTATTTAAGAAAAAAGACTTTTGAAATTTGTAGTCTAAAATCATTCTTAGATATTTGTGTGACTGAAAATCAATTCACTAAGGATAGAAGAGGATTTTTAAAGTTAAATTATTTTTAATTAGAATAAGATGATATTCTTTTTGGGACGAGCTAAAAAGAAAAGGTTGTCTAATTGACTTCTCAAGTTTCTTTTTTTGTCCTTCCAAGTTATCGATTTGCCCAAATTGGTATTGTAGCTTATTATTAATATCACAAACGACTACCTATAAAGCAAATAGAGTTGACACGTACTCTTTAAGTTAGCAATCTACTTAATTATGCTTTCAACAAAATGAATTTTCTGAGTAAAATGTTTCAGGGTTTAATATATTAAGTTTCACTAAGCTATAGTTAAGTTGATTATAAAGAATAGTTTGGTGATAATGTGTAAAGACACTCCGTTCAAGAGATAAGAAAAGAAATAAAAAGCTAGCACTCTTAGTACCACAAAATTTTCCTGATTAATGTAACTCAACACTGTAATGTCCTCCATGAAATCTAACAAAGTACCTTTTACCATACCCTAAAATTATGGGAAGGTAAGTGCTTTGGTAGGTCGTATAGGAATAATGTAAATATGATGTATTAGTAATGTTGATATTACTTATATATGTATTAATTATGTTGAGAGTATTTTTTACTCAATATTTAATTTGATGTATTAAAAATAATATGCATGAATCATGCGGCATGACATAATTTCTAAAAAAAAGTTATTTGTCTAAAAAAATATTTTCCACATATAAGATGGAAAGGATGTGAAATTTTTTTGAGGAATGATTGTGTCTTTATTCAATGCTAATGGATGCATTCAAACTCCTTACACTAATTATTAATTCCCATGATTTCTCAAGTATGAGTTATGCATAACATAATATCAAATAGAGTGTGCATAAGTTATATGTAGGTTGAAAAAATATACTACGAAACAAAATACTAATTGTACACTAAGCTAATTTATGTATATCCTTTTTAATGTATCCTACCAAAAACAAAACGATCACATATATATATGCTAATAATTATGCCACAAGAACTGGTGGCAATTATATTAGGTGATTTGGAACTGGTCTATAAGAAGAAAAAAAATATTGCAAGGGTTCTTTAAATAATGAGCAAATGAAAGTCTACGAGCAGAGAAGAGCCCCTTCAATCTCGCAAATCCTGGCTGGCTTTAAAAATGCAAGGATGCTGGCCATGTTAATTAGTTCATAGTTGAGTCAGTCAATATGCTAATTAATTATTATTTTTAAATATAACTATTGGCCAAATTGCTGTCCGAGAAGCTAGATAAAGAACAATGAATGCCAGTTTGTCATTGCATGCATTGCCAACTTATTACTACTAACTAAATAGAGTAGCTATAAATATGAATACTAATTAGTTAGTTTGGTCATCTCTAGTATATTCATGTCCAATTGTTGGCAAATGCATCAACAATTGAAAGTTACGGAAAAGAATGGGAAGGGAGAAACGGATATGTCAAGGTAAACAACACTTCAGCCACCCCCACATCTTGAAACTTAATAATCAAGCTGAAAGTGAGACTCTCACTTGCAATGTATGTGAGCAACCAAACATTACTAGTTGTAATTTCTATGGCTGCAATACCTGCCAACATTTCCTCCATGAAAACTGCCTAAATGCTCCGCGTTTTCTCAATCACTCATCTCATCCTTCCCACCACTTGACCCTTCTCCCAGTTCCAACTTACTCGAATCGTTCTTTTACTTGCAAGGCTTGTGGCGCTGCTGGCAATGGCTGTAGCTTTAGCTGTGCCTGTTGCGACTTTGATATCCATATCCAATGTGCCCTTTTGCCCCAAACTGTCTTCCAATCCCAGCACTCTCGTCATGAACTTGAGCTCATATTTGAATCCCCTTTTGATGATGATGCCGATGATGAAAGCACTGTTTTTGTTTGTGATATCTGTCATGACAATGTTGATCTTAATTACTGGTTGTACTATTGTGCTGATTGTGATTTTGGTGCACATATCGAATGTGCCATTTCCAAATCTGTCGGCCAATTACAAGAATGTCCTAAACCGTTAGTCAACAAACCAAGAGAAAATCCAGTTGTAATCAGGAAAACAGAGGAGGTACCAATCAAGATACAAGAAGAAGAGATAGAGGAAGAGGAAGACGAAGAGGAAAGCGACGAAGAGGAAGAGGAAGTGGAAACCGAGGAGGAAGAGGAAACTGAGGAGGAAGAGGAAATGAAAACCGAGGAGGAGGAAGAAGAGGAAGTGGAAACTGAGGAGGAAGATGAAGAGGAAATGAAAACCGAGGAGGAGGAAGATGAAGAGGAAATGAAAACCGAGGAGGAGGAAGAAGAGGAAGACGAAGACGAAAAACAAGAGGAAGTAGAAGTGGATACTGAGGAGAAAGAGGAAGAGGAAGTGGAAACTGAGGGGAAGGAAGAAGAAGACGAAAAAGAAGAGGAAGAGGAACTCAAAATCCCAAGGTCAATAGTTATTGACAAACATCCGCATGAGTTGGAGCTCTGCTTTAGTTCTCCTTACGAAGATAAGGATACCTTATATGTTTGTGATATCTGCAATATCATAATGGACACGGACGAATCGTTGTACTATTGTTCTGATTGTGATTTCGTGTCGCATTTTCACTGTGCATCTCCTGATGCTGGTGTTCTCCACTCATCACATCAGCGTCGAATTTCAAATGAAAATTAATGATGCTCATGAGCGGCTTATAGCAGCTCAAATTGAATCTCAGATTGCGGCATGAGCGAGACAGGCTATCTGGATTCGGTGGACGGGCCATCACGGAGACACTATTACTGCTAATTGCTATCATGCAATATGCTATCCGCTTTGAATTCATGTTAATTTTCCGCTAATCGATCAAATGCTTTACAACTGTTATGTTATTTTCCTTTGGAGCATAATTAATTCTCTTTCAGCTTTTGTATGTCTATTGTTTATGTCGTTGGACACGTTTCTCCATCTTCTTTACAACTGTTTCATATTGTCGGATAAAAATTACATTTACAAATTTGAATTAACAAGTTAATTGATTGTTTTCTTATACCTTTTATACTAACCTAGATAAATGAAATTCTTAAATTGCACATAATTAAAATAATGGAAGGATACCTTGTGTTGCAACAATTGAGAAAGATTAGACTAAAAAATGAACTAGCCCTATAATACAAGGGTTAAACGTGCAACTTTGCCTCAATTAAAACATGAAACCAGAAAAACTAAATGAATACTTGGGGTTAGATTCAATGGGCAGAAAAGAGGAAATTGGAGTGTAACCAAAAGGAGAATGCTCATCAATTCAACGAATTCCTCCCCTCAAAACTTCCTAAACCTTTCTTTTGTTTTCATTAGTTTCTAATGTGCACATTCGAAACAATGTTCATATGTCTGCCACTGCTCCTTTGACAAGTTTGTTTTCAATGTTGCAATAATCAAGACTTCAACGTCCTAAATATTGATACAAATTTTAACGTCTAAATGAATTATTAGTCAGCGGATTATGATAATTGATAAGAGCCAAAAAGTTAAAAAAAAAATTTAGATATTTTATAATCAAAATATCAAAAAATCTTTTTACCTAAGTGGTATGAAGGAATGAACTTTTGTGTCAAATTAGAAAAAAGTGATATCAATTTATTTTTTAAGTATATTAAGTTATCTTGTGAAATAAATACTTGATAAATATTGATCAATTTTAAATGGTATTAATTAAATAATTTTTAAATTTCTCTAAAATAAATTATAATATATATTTGTGGGTCATTTCTTTTTTTCCCCACACAAATCAAATATGATAGAGGATTATTGCGACATCCATAATTTAATTATTTTTCTTCATTAATCGTTGATTTTTTTTAATCGAAGTAGTTATAAAATATACATAAATATTATCGATAATCAAAATAATAAAGGTATAATTAAAAAATATAAGTTTAAAACTAAGGTCATAGCTAAAACAGGTCCATAATTTCAAAAAAAAAAATTGTACACTAATTAAATTAAAATAAAATAAAATAATTCTTTTTAATTTTTTTTTAAAAATATCTTTGTTGAAACAAACACTAGACGAAAACGTAGTTACTTCAATTTCAACTTTCTCTTATAGAATAAGAAAAATATAAGGCAAAATAATATTCATCATAGAACTAGATAATTTTTACACCATGTAAAAATTATATAATTAACTAGCCATCAGAAACCTTCAGGCCTTAAATTCAAAAATCAAACATGAAGAAGATTTTATTAGTCCAAGTCAAAAAGCCAATACAACTCGTTAAAATAAACTTTTGCATGTCAATTGGCCAAATTTTCGTCGGAGACAACTAAGGAAATTAAAAAACAAAAAAAATAAGAAAGAGAAGTCTTTGAAGGAAACATCGTACATAACATTCCTTGGTAATTACAATCTTCGTTAAATAGCTATAAATACAATTATAATATTAATGTAAATCACTGAATTTGCTCCATCTATCTAACAAAAATATTACGAGGAAAATCAATGGGAAGAAAGAACCGGACCGATACGATGTCGTCATGCCAAGGAACGACATCGTTTCAAGATAATCAAGTACACTTCAGCCACCCCCACATCTTGGAACTTGTGAATCCAACTGGAAGTCCTCTCACTTGCAATGCTTGTGAGCAACAAAACAATAGTAACAAGCCTTTCTATGGCTGCAACAGTTGCCAATATTTCCTCCACGAAAGCTGCCTCAACGCCCCGCGTTTTCTCGATCACTTGTCTCATCTTTCCCACCCTTTAACCCTTCTCCCAATTCCAACTTACCCGACTCGTTCCTTTCTTTGCAATGCTTGTGGATCTGCTGGCAACGGATTCAGCTTTAGCTGTGCCCGTTGCCAGTTTGATATCCACGTGCAATGTGCCTCTTGTCCCAGCTCAATACTCATCGACAAGCACGTACATAAAATAGAGCTCATATTTGGTTCTCCTTACGAAGATAAGGATATCCAATATGTTTGTGATGTTTGCGATGCAGTAATGAACAAGGATAATTGGTTGTACTATTGCGGTGACTGTGATTTTGGGGCGCACTTGCAGTGTGCTAGCCCTGAACTTGTTGTTTACCTAGGAAGCCGACCAATGCATCCAAATGCAAATTCAGCACTGGAGATGATAAATTCAGTTAATAATACTAGTGATCATTTTTTCGAATATCAACTTGCTAGTCGGATGGCAGCACGATTAGGAGAAGATATGATGGATTCGGGCAGGCCAACACGAAGATACATTTATTACTGACTCTATATATTGTCATCATCGAATAATGAGTGATGCATCGTCGTTGACATTTTTTATGAAATTTTCTGTAAAATGAATGCTTAATTTGCTGTTATGTTATAGTATCTCTTTTATCTTGTGTGTCTTATATCATTGACAGACATGTTTCACCAGTTTACATATATATCTATTACAATCGTTTCACTTTCTTTTCTCCATATTTTGTCTTGTTTTAGCTTTAGTGTGCGCAGCCCATGTTTACGGCTTCTGAAATTAGCATATTCAATAGAAGGTGCACAAATTATGAAAAGACGTGATAGAGAATTTTTTTTTACTAAGTTCGAGATTCGTATTAAAGAATTAAATAATATATACATGAATCTGATAGGAAAATGACAAGTATGGTCACACTAGGAAAATCGATAAGAATCAAACGGACATGATTATTCATCTAGCAAGTTAATTAGTATTAAGACGCTGCAATAATCACATTAGATTCCAATGTCGATACAGATTGGTATAAACTCTAAATGAACTAATAGTGTCGACCAGCACAAAGAAAATGTTCATTGAGGAAATGCCAACTTGCAAGAGCAAAAGGTCAACAGAAGCTGCCATGAACCTCGATACAATTGAATTGTGAATACGAAGATGCTCGGCCTCATTTTAGTCTAAGTCAAAACATGAAAATGCTGCCATAAAACAATTAAAATAAATATTTTATTATTTCTTTGGTTTATAAAAAAATGACCTTTTTTTTCAATCAATTTAAAAAAGAATGACCTTTTTTTTTTTGTTTTTGGCAAAAACTTAATTTTGACTTTTCACGTGACATGTTTAAGACCACAATATTAAAGGGTATTTTGCTACATTTAATATAACTTTAATATGGAACCACTAGATTAAAAAGTTTTCTTTATTTTCTTAAATTATGTGCCAAGTAAAACTAGATCATTCTCTTTGAAACCGATGAAGTATTTTCTTAAAAGGGGTCGTTTTAAAATAAAAATTAGAATTTAACAAAGTTTAATGGAAAAATATCTAAATTGGTTGAGTAACTTTCTAATTGAAATATCAATAGCTGAGTGATTTTTTAAATGAAATAACAATAGTTGAGTGAATTTTGAGTTGTAAAACAAAGTTGAATGATTTTCTAAGTAAATTATTTTTAGTTAAGTCACCATCTGGTATATTATCTCTATCATTTTAGTCTATAGAACATGGATAACAGCTAGTCAGTTAATATGCTACATAGATGTTAGAATATACTTGTGCATAGCAATTGGCCAAATTGTTATATAGTCTGAGACGACTTAGCAAAGTCGTCGTAGGAAACAACGTGGCCAAACTGTATAGTAATAGTTTAATAAAATACCTATAAATGTATATCACTTCTAACTCTCCATTATATTGCACACATCCCTTATACTGCACAGCAAGATTATAAGGAAAACAAAATCAATGGGAAGACAAAACCGGGGTACAAATGCGGCACCTCAAGGTAAACAACACTTCAGCCATCCCCATATCTTGAACCTAATTGTCAATAGTCCACCTGAAACTGAAACACAACTCACTTGCAATGCTTGTGAGAAACCAAGCAATAGTAACAATCCTTTCTACGGCTGCGATAGCTGCCAATATTTCCTCCACGAAAACTGCTTCAGCGCTCCACGTTTTCTCAATCACTCATCTCATCCTTCCCACCCTTTAACCCTTCTCCCAATTCCGACTTATTCGAGTCGTTCCTATACTTGCAAGGCATGTGGCTGTGCTGGCAATGGATTTTGCTATAGCTGTGCTGCTTGTGAATTTGATATCCACTTGCAATGTGCATCTTGTCCCAGCACGATACTTGTTGATAACCACCCGCATCAATTGGGTCTGCACTTCGGTTCTCCTTACGAAGACAAGAATATCGAATATGTTTGCGATATCTGCACTGAAATAATGAACAAAGACGATTGGTTGTACTATTGCGCTGCTTGTGATTTCGCGTCACACTTGCAGTGTGCGATAATTAGTCCTGAAGTCGGTGTTTTCCCCAAACAGCAGCGTCCAATTCCAAATTCAAATCCAAATCCAAATCCAGCTCCAAACACTAATAGAAATCCAAATGCAACATTGGAGATGATAAATGCAGCAAATGAAGCTCATGAACAGATAATGGCAGCTCAAATTAGTGCTCAGATTGCAGCACGAGGACGAGAGGCTTGTCTGGATTTGGTAGCACCACGAAGGCGATACAGTTACTATTAAAACTGTCGTCCTGATAAGAAAATTGTTAAGCTCAAATTGTGCCTTGTATTTTGATGTTCTGTTTTTGAATCGCAAATAAATGTTTTGGTGTGTTATTTCTCTTCAAAATCAAATGTGAGCACTATTAGTTACTTCCTATTTCCAGTGTGATTGCAATAAGTTGCCAATATTCATTCTAAGAAAACAAAAGGAATTACTAAGAATCATGCTACGTTGTTTCTGATAATTCAAATAAAATATTATGTAGATAAACATAAGCGAGTTCAATTAAATTTTTATGGACTAGCTTTAGATGTTGCAATGTGTCTTTTTATAAAAAATTGGTGATAGTTCAAGAATGAAATTCAAAAAAAAAAAAAACGCAATACTTAATTCATCAAGATTTAATATTTGCACATATATTTGATGACTTTTTAACACATATAAAATATTTGAGTTGAAATTAATCAAACTCATAATTTCTACCGTCCATCTGCCCTTGTTGAAACAAAATTTTAGATTACAAAGTAAAATATATATATATATATAATAGGTGCATTTGAACTTGGGCGTAGAATAATGAATACGAAGATGCTCATTTTCATTTTAGTCAAAGTCAAAACATGAAAATGCTCGGTGCCATAAAACAATTAAAATGAATATTTTCCTCCATAACGATTTTTTTTTCAATTAATTTAATTTTAATATAGAATCACAAGATTAAAAAGTTTTCTTTATTTTCTTAAATTTCGTGTCAAGTCAAACCAAATCATTCTCTTTGACACGGGGGAGTATTTCTTAAAAAAGGTAGTTTTAAAATAAAAATTAGATTTCAACAAAATTTAATGAAAAAATGATGTAAATTGGTTGGGTGACTTTCTAATTGAAATATCAATAGTTGAGTGGTTTTTTAAGTGAAATAACAATAGTTAAATGAATTTTGAATTATAAAACAAAATTAAATAACTTTTTAAGTAAATTATTCATAGTTAAGTGACCATCTCATATATCGATCATCTGCGCCACTTTAGTTTGTAGACAATGGATAACAGCTAGTCAGTCAATACGCTACGTAGATGTTAGAATATACTTGTGCATAGCAATTGGACAAATTTTTATAGTCTGAGACGACTTAGCAAAGTCGTCGTAGGAAACAACGTGGCCAAGTTATTGTGTAGTAATAGTTGAATTAAAAAATCTATAAATTTATATTACTTCTAACTCTCCATGATTTTGCACACACCCCTATACTGCACAACAAGATTATAAGGAAAACAAAACCAATGGGAAGACAGAATCGGGGTACAAATGTGACACCTCATAATTCTACTCTTTAGATATGAAAATTCATCTGTCACAATTACATAAAATTATACCTAGTAATGTCTTACTTGAACTTATATTTTAAGGATCATTAATATAGATGGGAAGTGTGTTGGAAGTGAATTCGGGTTACGAGACCCCTATTGCTTAGTTGAGTTCAAAACCTCCCTACCGGTTAAGTTTTTCACTTTGGATTATGCAAGAGTCAACTTTAAATGACCATAACTCTTAGCACACAAAGAATTAGGTGGCATATAACCTACCAAATGAAAACTCTTTGAATCCGCTTTTCAACGTAACTGATTTCACCTCATTTGGAGTTCGAAGTCAAAAGTTATGATCGTTTTACTATTGATTGCCAGAGCAGGGGTGCACCTACGAAACCTATTACGGGTCGTGGATTAAAGTACGACCCATCTGCTAACTCATGAAAAAAATTTTGAAAATCTATTTTTTTGGTCCCAGACTTTACGGACCAATCTACGGGTCGTAGAAACCTCTACATGCCGTTAGGGGTGGGCAAAAAAACCGAAATACTGGAAAACTGAACCGAACTAATTCGATTTTTTGGTGTCGGTTTTTCGGTTTGATTTCGGTTTTTTTTTTTGGTTTTTTGGTTCTTCGGTTCGGTTCTCGGTGTAAGGGTCCCGAAACCGCGGTGCACCGAAAAACCGAAGTTTTATATAATTTTTTTAAAAAAAAATTATATATATATATTAGACCAAAAAAAT